>LPNX010666230.1:117428-137914 GCA_001517045.1 Pseudotsuga menziesii
TATGTGTGTGTGTGTGTGTGTGTGATTTGTTCTTTTTACTTTACAAGAGTGATCTTCGTGGCAGGTTATTGATATGATGATATATTTCACTTTCACTTCTTTTGATGAATGATAATGATGATGTTATAAATAATGTTATAGATTTATAAATATTGGAAATTTATAGATGATTTTTTTCTAGAATTAATAAATATGATGATATTAATGGTTTGGGTGAATTGTGTTTAGTTTCCTTTAAAATTTTCATAAATGTTATGTTATAAATTTCAATTGTCATATCTGCTTATATACATTTGAGAACTATGAATATTAGACAATATAAATAGGAAGCACAATGGGAACTATTTATATTCATATTATCTATTTATATATATTATCATAAGGATTTACACACAAACACACCATGTTTGGATTCCACTTTAGTGCAAAGTGTGGTGTCTACTTTAACGCCCCATTTTGCATCCGTGTTTGCTTCCACAATAGTGCCACATTTTACTTCCCATTTAGAACCTATTATTGATTATCATTTAGCACCTATGTTTGTTTCCTATTTTACTTCTGCATCAATGTCACTTTTAGCTTCCCATTTAGTGCCTAGTTTTTCTTCCTTTTTGGTGCCTAGTTTTGCTTCTTTTTAGGATTAATGTTTTGTGTCTACAATAGCACTAAATTTGACTTCCCATTTAGCACCAATTTTTGTGTCCACTATTGCATATGAAATTATGATAGTTTTAGCTTCCATTTTAACTCTCATTCATGCTTCCTCTTTTTCTTCCTCATTAGCATGACATTTTCCTTCCTATTTAGTACCTATATTTGCATCCAATTGTGTACCAATATTTGCTTCCACATTGTGCTTCCTATTTATATTGTCTAATAGTTTTTCTTCCTAGTTCCCATTGTGCTTCCTATTTATATTTATATTTATATTTATATTTATGGGGACTATTTATATTTATATTATATACTTATATATATTATCATAAGGTTGTGCAATGTGCACATCTACCCTTTGATGAGTCCCTTCTTTCTATGAATTTTTCTTTACATCATGATTTTTTAACTTCTAACCAATGATCATCATCAAATATCATATTTGTCTTAGATTCAAAATTTTCAAGAGTTTTCATTTACAACATCTAAATTAATCATTACTTTGTAAATAACAATCTCCAACAATCTACAAGTCTTTGAATGCTCGCTATAACCAATAAACATAAATGTTCTACATTTTTCAACTTTCACCTCTTCTAATTTGGAATTAATACAAGGTAGTAAACCAAAAAATTTCAAATCACCAACATGTGGTTTTCTCCTAGACCAAGCCTTTAGTGTAATACCCCACACTGTTTTTCTAGGACTTACATTGAATAGATAGATTGTGATGTGTACTCCTTTTGATTTGTCTAGTATTGTCTAGATTGCAACATGCATCTACATATCTCAAACATGATTTTATTTTTCCTCTCCAAAACTTCATTTTGTTGTGGTGTATTCGGTGTAAACAACTGTCACAAAAATGCCTTGCAAAAATAAACAAATTAATTAGAAGAGAATACACTTCGATTTTCAATTCAAAGGACCTTTATATTCCTTTTAGTCTCATTTTTTTTTTGGGTGAGAAAATGCATTAGATTATTTCTTCAATCAATAAATATGTATATTCTTGGATAAATCAACTACAAAAGGTAGGATAACCCTACCACATGATGCATGTGTAACTCTACAATGTACCATGCATTAAATCCAACACTACTAAACTACTCCTAGATTTTCCATATTTGAAAGCTACTTTGTGTTGTTTGTTTCCTACATATGCCTCACATACTTTGTGTGATTTTCCATATTTGAAAGCTACTTTGTGTTATTTGTTTCCTACATATGCCTCACATACTTTGTGTTGTTTGTTTCCTACATCTGCCTCACACTGCCTTCCCTTGTACATTAGATAATATAAGCACCGTTTTGTGCTTTGTTAGTAAGGAAAGACATTAAAAAGTGACATACCCATACCTCTATTTCCCCAATGAATTGTTGTTTTTTTTATTGTTATTGTTGTTACTTCCATTGCTAGTAAAGGCATATGACTTTGTCCCATCACCCCTAACAAATATGTGAAGGCTACGATTTCTTTATACGTGAGGCACATACTTTCTATTTTTTTTCTACCAAAACATTTATTCCCTCTTTTGAGGACTACATCCAAATGAGGACTTTGAATAATTATTTCACTATAAAAATGTGATTGATTTTCAAGCTTGGAATATAAAGGACATTCTTAAACATGAATGTCTTCATTCGTGATTCCATTTGAACACTACCTCTTCCTTCTACATAATGGATTTTGCATCACCTAGAATCAACAAACTTAAAAATCCAATTAGATTAATTAGTCACACGTTATGAATCTCCATAATTGAAATACTATGCATATGAACCCTTTGTTTCAGGTTGCACACTATTGTTTCTTCTTTTCGTCACGTCGTCTAATGTTTCATTGCTTTTTATTGAATTTAAAAAGGTCATGCTTTGAATCATTTATTCCTTTTGTGCACTTATTAATCCTGAGATGCCCTACTTTTCCACATTAATAATTCAAGTTATTAGTTCTTAATTTACTTTTACATGAATCGATACTTCTGAATACTCTTTCACAATTTCTTGCGCCTTGAATCTATACTTGTCATTATTTTGTCATTACTTTTTTTTCACACAGAAAATACAACTTTATATTATTGAAAGTTGTATCATACAAATAGGATTTCATGATTATATTTTTTCATAGCTCCTCTTAGGGACTTACATTTAGTTTTGTTGAAAACATTATCTTATAACATGTCTTGTAAATCATATGATTTGGCTAGCATTCTAGGACGTTCGAAACATTTATGCGTTATGTATCAAATCTAACTAATGTTTGATGAGTCGTGCTCTAAACTAGTTGCCTCATGGAACATTTTCTGAGTCAATAGAATTCATTCTAGCGCCAATGGCTTGTTTAGATAGTGTGTATGCTTCAGAGTTCAGTTCTCTAAAGATATGAGAGAAAGTGGTATGCTGAAAAATACTTAATGAGATCCTTGGTCCATCTGATCCAATGGTGAAGCTTGATTGTGTGCAAGTTATGATTTCCTTTTTCCCAATCCACTATTTCTTTAGAATCCCCAAATATCGTAATGGGCATTATTTCTTTTTCCTTGACGAAAAACAGTAAACCCAATTACTATGTCATTACTTTGTTACCACTTATCTTTGTGCTTTATATTTAGTTGCAAAAGTACTTTAGAGGGAGCGATATTGTTGTTTCCAAACTATCTTCCCATATTTTATTTTGTAACAACTGACTTGACAATGTATTAAAAGATGTTCTAGTAGATTCAAAAAATATATTAAAGGTTTCTATGAAGATCTTAAATGGAGGGTTCATTTTAGGGTAATTACCACTGCATCTTTTTCATTTACTTATATCCTTGCAGTTAGTAAATTGATCCATACAAAATTTTTTAAGCTTCAATGATATTTTAAAATAGATCTCTTATTCCATTTGTAGTGAAAACATTTTTTTAACGTAAAAGGTCTTTCCTTCATCACAATTTCATGTATTTATAGTTGTTGCTTCCATATTTTTCATGCATCTGTGAAATCATCTTGGTCATCATTGGCATCTTGACCATTAAGGGAATCTTGAATACATATCTACTTATCTGTTCTTGTAGTCATATTCTCTTTGTTGCACATCGATAAGGTTCGATTACACTTCATATTTTTCCTTATTTGGTTTTCACAATCTTTAAGTTACCATTCCTAATACACACTTGTACTAAAAACAATGATGATTCATTGTTTCCATTCATTGAAATTATAAGCATTCATTTTTTTTTTAACTTCGATTCCAATATAATGTTTGTGAGTGTGGTTATCTTTGTCATTAAAAATAAATATGTATTAAAAAAAAAACTATAAACTAAGAAATAAATATCTCAACCTTGTTAAACTTAAAACACATTACTATTTCTAAATTGTTTTGCTAATAACAACTCTTGTCCCCAAACTGTACTATTACTTGGAAAACATATATATGTTAGACACAATGGCACATTGAGAGGGGGGCTGTGAATCAATGTGTTCTAAAGCTTAAACCATTTTCAATATTTCAAGTATTATTACTCATTACAGATTTACAGTTATGATAATCCAACAGGTATAACCGTAAGGAATGATCATCATCAAGCACATACACATGATAGAGACAGACAACTATTCATCTTTATTTGAGAACCTACTCAAATGAGGCTGCACCCTCTGTATACAAATTCCTTCTTTTGGAGAGCACCAACCATCATGTTTTTCTTAGCACCTACTAAAATAACATTCTCCATCTACTACTGGATGGAAGCACCAACTTCCACTTGTACAGGCTCCAACTTGTACAAAGAAAACAACATGTTTTCCCTAGCACCACCCTTGTTTCTCATATTTAAACATGTTCAGTACAATATGTAGAAAAACAGATATAACAATGCATACCAATTTTGTTTTGGTCTACTTCTGGATTTTCTTATGCACCTTGGTTCCCCTCATTGTCTCTATTCTAGATATTCTTGAAAGAACTCGGAGTCCTCTGCCATTATGTAATCCCCACTTTGATGACAATCCATGCACCAGTTCTCTGTCTGCAAAGAGCACAACCATCCATTCATCATGCACATCCTTTTATACATATTTGTCCTTAGACCCTTTACTTGTTTAATGTATGTTTGATGGTCCATTTCCATAACTGATGAAACCGTTCGACGCCTTATGACTGACAATATTTCCAATCTTTGAGTAGTCATGAGTTTTTGTAACATATCTTCGTCATTTGGATTCTTCCGCAATTGTCATTTTCTACAACTCGGCTCTTCCGCAATTTTATTTCTTCAACAAATCAGAGTTTCCACACTCCTGGTTCCTTAGTTTTGCAGTACTAGTTCCGCACCAATAAATCCACACCATTAATATTCTTTGAGCTCTCTATGACCATTGATCTGAGAAGAAAATAAGATATTGGATATGTGGTTGTCTAGATATCATTCTACGATTTCCTCTTTTCGCCTTCTCCACATCCTTTTCCACATGACTTCTTTTGCACTGTCGATTTCATGTGGCCTCTCTACTGACCATTGATCTGAAATCAAACACCTACTTTCGCACATCCTTTTATTGAAATTCAATCCATGTCGTCGATTTCTTGTACAACATTTCTCAATCGTCGATCTTAGATCTGGTGCTGGATACAGATCTCGGGTTTTCAACATTTTGTTAAATAACTTCCATAATCTTTCGCTTTACGTCTTTCGCTTGCAAAACTCCTTCCGCGACGTCGATTTCTTGTGCACCCTTTTCCGACTGTCGATCTTATATCAAGTGCGAGATGCAGATCTTGGGTTTTCAATATTTTGTTAAACAACTTCCATGCTTTCTGCTTTCTACCTTCCGCCTGCAGAACTCCTTTTGCACCGTTGATTTTTTGTGCACCCTTTCTCGACCGTCAATCTTAGATTCGGTGCGGGATGTGGATCCCAGTTTTTTAATATTTTGTTAAACAACTTCCATGCTTTCCTCTTTTCGCCTTCCTCCTGGAAAACTCCTTCTGCATCGTCGATTTCTTGTGCGGGTTCATACCTGACCGTCAGATCTTCCCATCACAATGTCTTTCAAACTTTGCGGATTTGCTCTTGACCGTTGATTTATTTTGTGGGTACATACCTAACCGCTGGATCTGTCCATCACAATATCTTTCAAATGTTGCATATTTTCTCTCGACTATTGATTTCTTTTGCAGGTACATACCTAACCGTCAAATCTTTCCATCATAATATCTTTCAAACTTTGCAGATTTGCTCTTGACTATTGATTTCTTTTACGATTACATACCTGACTGTCGGATCTATCCATCACAATAATTTTGCATCCAGCCTCTATGTTAACTCACCTCCTATTTTAACAAGAAAAATTATTGATAACCCTTCAAATTTGGTCCACCCAGATCTACAGTGGACTCCAAATGTTATAGAGAATATTACATTAAAATTTTTCTCCCAATCTGATCGTTAACTCACCTACTAGTTGACTCTGTGAAATCATTAAGGACCGTCATATCTAGATCGACGGTGGACTTCAAATACCATAAGGAGGACTTCATAAAAAAATTGTGCACATTAGAATTTTATTAATCCACGCTAGTTCTCCAAGCAAAATCGTTGTCGGTCGTTGATCTACTTCCACGATCAACCTTGTTCGTTGTTCATGATCTCCTTCTTGGCGATTAGTTTTCGATTTCGCAACTCAACGCCTTTTTATCCTCCTTGCTCTTTCAACCAGCGAAATTCCTTCTATCTGTTGATATCTTGTGCGGGTTTACTCTTGTCCGTCGGATCTCTGCATAAGCCATGGATTCTTCTGAGTCCTCTGCTCATATGGATCATATGCTTAGAACTATGATGCCATCAATGAAAACCATATATGTTTCCATATGTTTGCAGGTTCACACCCGACCGTCGAATTTCTGCACAAGCCATCGATTCTTCTAAGTCTTTTGCTTATTCTTCAGAGTCCTCTTCTTATCTGGATCATCTTCTATGTTTTTCCATCAATGAAAACCTTATCACATTCTGATTTGTTTCCATATGTTTACAATACCTGTCATAATTCGAACAATCTTCCCCTTTGGCATTGATGGAAACCTTCAAATTCTAGATGCATGTTGTACTTGTAATCACTAATTGTTTATCATCTATAGTAGAAGCAACTTCTCTCCTTTGACATCAATGTCAAAGAAAACTCTATAGAATAGCTCCCCCTACGAAATTGGACAAGTTATTTGGAATAAGATATGATATCCAATATATAGGCTTCAAAGTATCTTCAAGGGAATCATCAAAGAAAAATACTTTATCATGTATTCCTCATTATTTTCTTCAAGCATATAGATTGTTTAGCATTGTTTCAAACCCTCACACATCATTAATTCGAGCATCAAGTGGTGTTATGGAAAATTAACAACAAATGTGTCGTCAAACACCATGTTTCTGGGTACCAAGTTTTTACCATGTCCTTGGACCATCTCCAAGAGTCCATAATCACAAATGACCACAGAATGGGTCATTTGTCCATGCCCCATGTTCCAATACCCAAGTCATATTCTTCTTGCCATATTCTTCATGTCATCCAATGTCATGTCCTTGTTCTTTGTCTTCCATTTCCATGTCTTCAACTTTTTTCTTGTTTTGTCATTGATCATGTCACTCCATGTCATCACTTCAGCCTTCATCATTAATGTGTTGTCATCAATTCTTGTTCACCAGACTTCTCTTCAATCTATCCACAAAATTGTCTTCAATCTATCACAGTCAGGTCATCTTCCTGCCCATGGTCATCATCAATCTGCTACTAGAAAGAAAACAGAATTCACCACAGCCAAAAATCCTCAATCATATGTATATCTGATATTTTATTTCTTCATCTTTTCAACAAGCAGATATGTCTTCAAAAGTATTCACAAGATTTGACCTTCAAGAGTCTTGTCAAAATACTTGATTTCTAAACTTTTGAGTGAAATAAGTAAAATCATATGTCTTCACTGTGATCGCATGCAAAAGTCAAAATTTCTCCCAATAGTTTCAGAGGTCTCATCTTTTTCATCTAATTCTTGAGTTTATTTCCTCAATCATGTGATTTTCATGTTCAATTTGTGTTTACACACATGTATGCTATATACTTTGGTTTCCTTGTATATTTTCAACAAATCTTATCATGACAGTACTGCCATATACTCTTAAGGAATGAATCAATCATCTAGTAAATTCATAAAAGGTATGCATGCATCAAAATCATCCCTTCACTTTATTTTCTTCAACTAGAGAGAGTCCATGAGATCACAGGAAATTACTCTTTCTTCCCCTATCAATCAACATTCTTAATCTGGGTTCCTTTGTCTTGTCTACTTCTATCAAATGTATCATCTGATCTAAATATTGGCTCAATGATTTGAACCTTTGTGCATTGTCTTCATACAATCTTTTTTCTTCCTTTTTTGTTGTAGAAATGACTTCTACACTTATTCAAGCTGTATAAAGTCCATTTTCATCATTGTCATCAATATGTTGTTTTTCACTCAAGGAACTTCTCAAGTGTTTAATTGAATGCTTCATAAATGTGCATCATAGATCATGGACCTCATGCTCGATTCTTTATCCAGATCCAAAGATATATTTACAAATTTAAAAGGAAAGATTTTGGTCACTTAACAATGCTACTAGACTTATTATATATCGAGCTCACCTCAGTCACCCTTCAGTTGTTATTAACAACAATTGTGCCTTGTTCCTAAGTATTCTTCTCAAGCCATCATACTGTTCAGATATAAGATTATCCTTTCTTTATATCAAAAGCCTTCACAAACTGCATACAAACGTTTTCAGACTTCATCCCTGTCTTCCTTCCTTCATTCTGTCAATGTTTGCAACCAGATCCTAGGACCTGTTATTTTACTTGGAGTAGACATCCAATTTCCTTGAGTCCATCCTCCAATTTCATGGACTCGAGATGTATCAAGGTCTTTGAAAGACTCAGACATGGCTTGCCATATGGCATCCGTCTTTCATCCATATCTGAGAATGTATTTGGTTGTGATCATTTGTCCTTTGGTCTTCACATATTTTTGCATTGTTATTCTTCCAAGATTCATATACTTTCCTTGTTGATGGATATGAAAGAATCCTCATGGATTGTCTTCTTGGGATTGCACATGCTTAGTATTTATGACCAAAGCCACCATAGGTGAAGCATCTAAATGTTTGACAGTTAGCAACAAAATGTCCAATTTTGTTACATGTCCAGCATCTAATTGTGTTACTTTGACTTCCAACACTTCCTCTTCCATGGAGTGTGCAGTCCATATCCCTGTGACCAAAACCACTACATGCATAGCAATAACCATTAAAATTATTTTCATACTCGAAAATACATGGTCCCTTCTGTAACATAGACCTTTTCGTTGATTCTGTCCTTCTTGATCTTTGTGGAGCATGACACTTTTCTCTACTGTCTTTATGACTTCTAGATTTCTCTTCAATTTTTCCTTGAGATGGCTAGGGACCTTCTCCTTCTTTAGAATTATTTTGTGAATTGTCAAATCCTATCCTAGTCTTGTCATGTGGAGATATTTGATGACTGAGAATGTGATCCAATATCATAGAACCTTTTCCAAACTTTGACTTAGTTATTAATTCATCATTTTCCTTTACCAAAATTTTTAAAGAAAGAATTTATTGTTCCTATCTTTGGAAGATTTCAACTTTCATATTGAGTTTCCTTCTTAGATCTTCTTCAAGGTTGTTTCCAATTTGCCTTATCAAGCCTTGACATTCCTCTTAATATTTTTGCAGTTGATCCTTTAGAGAATGGCTTTCTTCTCTGAGTTCCGAGAGTTCTTTATTATTTTGTTCAATACTTCCTTCATATTTAGCTACTAGAGTTTGACACATGCTTAATCTTGTTATTTCTTCTTTCAGGGAATAAATTTCATCTTTTTGAGTATTACATACCTTTTCTTTGTCATTTAATTTTCTTGACATGGATTCTTCAAGGAGTTGTGCTGCTTTTCTTTCTTGACAGTTTTCTTCAGCTTGATTTTTTATCATCTTTCTTAAGTGATCAATCTCTTATAGTGCAGCTACAAGTTCCACCTCACAATCCACAATACCTTCATCAACGTCTTCACTCGTATGAGATTAATTGTCACATTTTGAGTTATTATAGAAATACTATTTAGGAGATCCTTTACCTTCATGGTTGATTGATTTCCTCAAGTCTTTGATTGTACTGGCTTTAGTTTCATGTCCTTCAGCTGAATATAGATCCTTTAGTTTGTCCCAAAGCTCTTTCGCTGAGACACAATTTCCTACCCTTCCTTTGACACAATCAAGTAATCTGTCTAGTATAATTTCCTTAGCTCTTCAGTTGTAACTTCTAGCTTCTTTCTGATTTGTCAATTTCACTTTATTTGGATGGATATAAACATTTACAATTGAACTCCATAAATCATACCCAGCTGATTGCAAGTACCACTTCATCTTTATACTGCATATTGTATATACGTTCTCATCAAAGAGAGGTGCTCCATTTTTTGAATAATCCATGTTCCTAAGGATCTCCTCTAAGCTAGTTAGGCTTGTGATGAAGGCCTAGCTATGATACCAATTGTTAGGCACAATGGCACACTAAGGGGAGGGGGGGGGGGGGGGGGGGTGAATCAGTGTGTTCTAAATCTTGAACCATTTTCAATATTTAAAGTATTATTACTGATTACAGATTTACAGTTATGACAATACAACAGGTATAACAGAAGGAATGATGATCATCAAGCACATACACATGATAGAGACAGACAAATATTCATCTTTATTTGAGCACCTACTCAAATGCGGTTGCAACCTCTATAATTCATTCTTGTGGATAGCACCAACCCTCATGTTTTTCTTAGCACCTACTAAAATAATATTCTCCAGCTACTACTGGATGGAAGCACCAACTTCCACTAGTACAGGCTCCAACTTGTACAACGAAAACAACATGTTTTCAATAGAACCACCTTACCACCCTTGTTTCTCAAATTTAAACACGTTCAGTACAATTTGTAGAAAAACAGATAGAACAATGCATACCAACTTTATTCTTATCTACTTCTGGATTTGCTTATGCACCTTGGTTCCCCTCATTGTCTATGTTCTGGATATTCTTGAAAGAACTCAGAGTCCTCTATCATTCTATAATCCCTGCTTTGAGGACAATATATGCACTAGTTCTCTATCTGTAGAGAGTGCAACGATCCATTCATCATGTACATCCTTTTATAAATATCTGTCCTTAAACCCTTTACATGTTTGTATGCATGACGGTCCATTTCCATAACTGATCAAACCGTTTGATTCCTTATGACAGATAAGAATTCCAATCGTTGAGTAGTCATGAGTTTCTGTAACATATATTCATCATTTGGCTTCTTCCACAATTGTCATTTTCTGCAACTCAACTCTTCAGAGTTTTTGCACTCCTGGTTCTGTAGTGTTGGTTCTGCAGTACTAGTTCTCCACCAATCAATCCGCATCATTGATCTTATTTGAGCTCTCTGTGATCATTGATCTGAGAAGAAAATTGGATACTGGATATGTGATTTTCCATATATCATTCTAAGATTTCTGCTTTGCACATTCCGCACACTCTTTTCCACGTGACTTCTTTCGCACTGTCGATTTCATGTGGCCTCTCTACTAACTGTTGATCTGAAATCAAACACCTGCTTTTGCACATCCTTTTCTGCAAATTCAATATGCGTCATTGATTTCTTGTACAACATTTCCCGAGTGTCGATCTTAGACCTAGTGTCGGATGCAGATCACAGATTTTCAACGTTTTGTTGAATAACTTTGATACTTTTATGCTTTATGTCTTCCACTTGCAAAACTCCTTTCGTATCGTCAATTTCTTATGCACCCTTTTTCGACCATCGATCTTAGATCCGGTGTGGGATGCGGATCCTGGGTTTTCAATATTTTGTTAAACAAATTCCATGCTTTCCACTTTCTGCCTTCCTCCTGAAGAAATCCTTATGCATCGTCAATTTCTTGTGCACCCTTTCCCGGTCATTGATCCTAGATCTAGTGTGGGATGCAGATCCCGAGTTTTCAATATTTTGTTAAATAACTTCCATGCTTTCCGCTTTCCTCCTTCCACATGCAGAACTCCTTCCGCGCCGTCGATTTCTTGTGGGGGTTCATACCTGGCCGTCCAATTTGTCCATTACAATATCTTTCAAACTTTGCATATTTTCTCCCAGTTGTTGATTTCTTTTGCAGGTACATACCTAATCGTTAGATTTGTCTATCACAATATCTTTCAAACTTTGCGTATTTTCTCTTGACCATTGATTTCTTTTGCGGGTACATACCTAAATGTCGGATGAGTCCATCACAATATCTTTAAACTTTACGGATTTAATCCTAACCGTTAATTTATTTTGCGGGTACATACCTGACCATCGGATCTGTCCATCACAATAATTTCACATCCAGCCTTTGTGTTAACTCACCTCCTATTTCAACGAGTGAAATGATTGATAACCCTTGGATCTGGGTCCATGTAGTTTGACAATGGAATCCAAATGTTATAGAGCATATTACATTAAAATTTTGCTCCCAATCTGATCGTTAACTCACTTACTAGTTGACTCTGTTAAATCGTTAAGGACTGTTAGATCTAGAACGATGGTGGACTTCAAATACCATAAGGCAGACTTCATAAAAAAATTGTGCACATCAAAATTTTATTAATCCACGCTAGTTCTCCCAGTGAAATTAATGTCAATCGTTGATCTGCCTCCACGATAAACCTCTTATGTTGATCATGATATCCTTCTTGTCGATTAGTTTCCTATTTCGCAACTCAATTCCTTTTTATCCTCCTCGCTCTCTCAACCAGCAAAATTCCTTCTATATGTTGATCTGTTGTGCGGGTTCACTCTTGTTCATCAGATCTCTATACAAGCCATGGATTCTTCTAAGTCCTCTGCTAATCTGGATCATATGCTTGGAACTATGATGCCATCAATGACAACCATATTTTTTTCGATATGTGGGGTTCACACCTAGCCGCTAAATTTCTGCACAAGCCATCGATTCTTCTGAGTCTTTTTCTTATTTTCTCGAGTCCTATGCTTATCTGGATCATCTTCTATGTTTTTCCATCAATGAAAACCATATCACATTCTGATCGGTTTCCATATGTTTGCAATACCTATTTTAATTCCAACAATATATAAATTTATATTGCAACATAAGTTTAATTTTCTATGACAGAAAGTAAAAAACTGCATTAGAGTAAATTTGGGACCTAAAATAAACTTTAAAAACCAAACCTCACCTTGATTAAGATCTTGATATTTTAAAATTATCATTTTTTCTATCTTTTAAAAATAAATCTCACATTAATTAAAATCATAACAAAGTGATGTATATGGGTACACCAAATCACCATTTCCCAACTATTTTTCCCAGGAATAGTTTTCTATACATTTAGAAAACCTCTAAATCTAGTAACTCGGCCAAATATTTCTTCTTCAGGTTGAAATCAGTCTCAACTAACTCGAACTGCAACTCTATTCCACAACTCTATTTCACAACTTAATTTCCACTAACTCAATTCCACAATCGCCCTTTCTGCAACGACCTTTCCACAATTGCGGATTGCGAGTAACCGGTATGCATTTCTCAGATTTCAAAAATGACTTCCACAATTCTGTGGCAACAACATTCTTTTCACAGTCTGATCTTGTCATTAGCTAGTCACACCTTTACTTAGTGGATTCTTTGATTACTGTTAGATCTCGATCCCCTCGGATTGACAGTGGAAATCCCATGAGCCAAATGGACCAATTTGGAAATTCAGAATCCAAATTCCAGATTATCCTCCTCGCACTTTCCCAGAGAGAAATCCTCTTGGATCATTGATATAATGTTGATCACGTTTTGAACCGTCTATCCTATTTAAGCTAACTTCCACACACCTTCTAATTGTATAATCATTTAGGATCGTCGATCTCTTGCGGATTTGATCTCATCTATCGATACACTATCACTTGCAAAACTTCACTTTAACTTTGTAGATCTCTTATCTCCCATGTGCGTTCGCTTCGTGAATTCTTTCCATGTCGACGATTAGCTTCCACTCCTTTGATCTGGATCGTCTAACTTCTATTAAATGATACCTTTGTAATTCTACGTCGATTGAGCAGAGAATCGATCCATCGAATTCAACCCATTTTCACCAAGATTGATCTCCTTCTCCTGATTTCCTCCATAGCTTCAATTCGGCTTCACACAAGTCAACTTCTCATCCTCATCCAAGTCTAACCTTTAAATTCACTCCTCAAGCAGCTCCATAATTTTGTTCATTAAGGGAAACGATCCAATGGTTTACACAACAAACACATCATTTACGCCAATACCCATACACAAGGATCACTCTTTAAAGGCCCTTATTCCAAATTATGCATACATAGATCTATCAACCATTAGCATAGATGAATTAAGTATTCAACTCATAAAATCATACACTCAGACAAAACTGCAATTACACATAGATATGCCAAAATAGACTTTCCTTCATTCAATACAAGGAATTTGTACATTCACAATTAGCTCAGAACATGTGTTATGATCCTCTTAGGTCTGGTACAAACACAACTAGCTATATTGTCCTGATTTCTCCTTGATTTGGCCACCTCTAGCCAGATTTACATTGTTTGGATACACCTCCTAGCTACCCCCTTTGCATTGTAGGCTTACATACATATATATAGAAGAATTCTTAAACCAATCCTGGTTCAAATCCAATAAACTCTCAACAATCTTCTAACTAATTCTAAAGAAGGAAAACTATTAATCCTATCCTATGACTCACTACCATTAGATGAGGGATTTGTTACATAACTGACACTTTGACTCAATGACTCATGCATTCACCTAGTGACTCAACTAAATGACTCAACATCCATCTAGAACCACACTTAAACATAGGTTTACTTACAATTTTATTCCAAGTACTATTAATTGAGGAAATGAGTACCCATTCTAGTTATGATCCATACATTGGGCTTGGATTTGGATGGAGAGAAGGATGCTCCTGCATCAGACTCTCAAGGTAGAAGGAAATATGATTTCCTGTTCATAAGCTTCAATCTTCAATATGCCTAGATCCCAAACTTTGTTCTGTAGCTTTCCATTTGCTTTAGGGTTGTTTTGTTGTATTCTTACTAGCTGTAATTCTTCTGGATTCCAAACCTTTTGCTGCAATTCTCCACTAGCTTTTCTTTTACAATATTCTTATGTCATTCATTTTCCATTGTTGACTTGTTTCTTTGCTTTGCTGATGTAAATATTCCTTTTCTCTTCATGTCTTTCTTGAGACACCTTCACCATTAGCATCCTTAGTTCTTCAATATCCATGTCCAAACTATCTTTTGGTTGGTACACCTGCATCTTCATTAGAGGAAATTTCAACTCAAAATGGGCTTCTTAAGTAAAATAATAAAATAATAGTTAAAATAATAAAATAATATTTATTAATTTTGGAGAAATAAAAGAAAAAAAACTACTTTTTTGTTCATATTTTCGACATATCTCCTTGTGTTTTTTCTCAAATTTCAATTGGGAGAGCTCGTTGGATGCGTAATTTAATTCTGCATCCAACAAGCTCTCTCGGTCAAAATTTGAGGAAAAACACAGGGAGATATGTTGAAAATACGAACAAAAAAGTAGTTTTTATGATACCTATCCCTAAATTTATATTAAAAATTTGTTTAAGACCTATATGGTATTTCAAATTTAAAGCAATTTCATTGGTTAACGCATGATGACATGGAATTTGAATTATGGTTGAAAGGCCCATTTTGAGATGAAATTTCCTCTAATGTTTGTTTTGAAATTGTTGTTGCTCTCTTGGATCTTTGCTGCTATCCACTAGCTTACAATACAATTCAATGTTTAGACCTTTTATCTGCTCCTTTCCATCGCTGCAACCAAGCATTAAGCAGTCATATTTATCAATTCTTGGATTAATCAACCAACCTTCCAGCATTTCTAACTCTTCATCATACTTTCTGAGGTTAGAAATTTTATCATTGTCTTCATTATCCAACTATACAACAACAAACTCTTCTAGATACTTATCACCCTTTTGAAACAATATGGTCTCTTCCTTTGTTATGACAGATTTATTCCTCTGTCTGCCTTCACTTTTTTCAATACTTACAAACACACACCAATAATCTGTTTAAAAAACATGAGACTTTGAAGTCCCTGTTGATATTTTTCTAGCATCCTCCTTTGGTGTTGGTCTGAGAACAACATCAAAATTTCATCGTTATCTATTTCTCCAACAGTCTGCATAAAATATTCATAGGATACCATCTCATCTCCTACTACAACATAATTATATTATGTTGTCATGCTTTTGAAAAGTACATCTTCTTCTTCTTCAAACTTCATACAAGTCCAAGGTGACTGTTCAAATTTTTCCTTCATCTGAATCTAATTTTGATTCTACCCTATAGAAATGTCTTTGTGCATTTCTTTTTCTTCCTTCATCTTCATATCAACCCCAATTGATTGTGTTCCCCCATCAAGAAACTCATTAATGAGTTCCTTTTTTTGCAATACTTCAGAACCTACCTCGTTTGAGATACCTTCTTCATCATATTTTACTTCATCCACTTTTAATACTATTTCAAAATGCTTCCTTTCATATACTATAAAACCTGTAATAAAAAACAAATCACCAGTCTCAAAAACATAAGACCTCTTGGTCTCATTTGGCCTCACATTCTTCTCCTCCATAAGTTGATCTATACTCTTACAGAATCCATGAGACTTTTAGTGAGTCTCTTTTCATCATCCTCTCCAAGCAAAGGACCTTGTTCAAGATCACAATATGAAATTCCCATCTCAAACTCAGTTGTCCTGAGTTCTTCTTTCAATCTAGAAGACATATTTTTCTTTAGATTCACCTGTAGTGACTGCCATCTCACTTTATTTTCCTCCATTATCCAACCATACCTCCAATCCTCTTTCTATAGAAGCATCTCTAAATGAATAAGTTGCAATACTATGTCAACTAATTCTCTATCATACTCCTCTTGACTCATCCTATTAATGTTTTCTACATTAATTTCTTTCCTTCTAATGTAGCTTTCCTTTGAGCCAATGCAATGAATTTCAGTAGTCATTGTCTCCATTTCCTCTTTACCTTTCTCTGTGAACTTCATCTTATTCACTTGTGGATTGTATCTAAGCCTTCTTTCGGAAAGTCTCCATGCCTGCTACTATACCTCAGTGAGCTATATTTCCTTGAGCTTGTCCTTTTGGTATCTCTATTTATTCTCCTCTAGAACCTCTTGAGCAACCTCCTTTGCTCCTTTTGGATTCCACAAATCCACTTCTTCTCTAAGAACATTCAAATTGTTCCCTTCTTGTCCAACTTCTATTGGATCCTTAGGTTCTGCCACTGCTTTCTTAAGAGCTCACAATCTCCCCTTCATCAAGAACTCCTATGTTCTTTTCTTACCTCAGTTGTCTTTTCTACTATCAAACTTCTTCAACCTGTAATAATCTCAACCAAAGTTAATAGAAAATATCAATCAGTCCATACTTTAAAGATATTTTCATGATCTTATGTCCCTTTGAATGGACAAGTTCCTCTCACGGTTGGATCTGCGTCCATCAAGTGTTCAAGAGTATTAAAAACTCTTTTCATGCTCATAACTCCACACATGTACCTGTTAAATCCTTCCAAGGATTTCTTCTGCACTCTTCTGTAGCTAACATCAGTTTAAACCACACCCTCTCTGTCTGCAATTATTTTTCCATAGTTAATTGAAATCATGACTGAAATCAAAAAGACCATTACCTCTTTCCAAGAGTGAACTATGAGTTGATTTCCTTCAATACACGTAGAATCCCTTTTCCACTCGAGCTCTGATAATATTCACATGGAATTATTTTTCTTCTCTAAAACCACTTGATGTAGATGGGTACACCAAATCACCATATCCCAACTGCTTTTCCCATGACTAGTTTTCTATGCATTTAGAAAACCTCTAAATATAGTAACTCAACCAAATATTTATTCTTCGCGTTGGAATCGATCTCAACCAACTCGATCCACAACTCTATTCCGCAACTTCATTTCCACAAACTCAATTCTGCAATCTCCCTTTCCACAACGACCTTTCCGCAATTGCGGGTTGCAGGTATTCATTTCTCATATTTCAAAAAAAAATTCCGCAATGATGCAGCCACAACATTATTTCCACAGTTCAACCTTCATTAGAGGAAATTTCAATTCAAAATGGGCCTTTTAACCTTAATTAAAATTCCATGTCATCATGTGTTAGCCAATGAAATTGCTTTAAATTTGAAATACATTATAGTTATTAAACAATTTTTTAATATAAATTTGGGTATATGTATCATAAGAAAAAACTATTTTTTTGTTCATATTTTCGACATATCTCCCGGTTTTTTTACTCAAATTTCAATTGAGAGAGCTCCTTGGATGCGAAATTAAATTCTGCATCCAATGAGTACCCACTCGGCATACTTTTGACAGACCCCACTACCCCAAAAATAAGAAATACCTGAAAAAACGTGATGATGATGTCATCATGACGTTTTTCAAGTATTTCTTGTTTTTAAGGTAGCCCAATCCGTGAAAAGTATTCCGAGTGGGTATGTCATCATCACTTTTTTTAGTTATTTCTTGTTTTTTAGGTAGCGGGGTCCGTCAAAAGTATGTCGAGTGGGTACTCGTTGGAAGTGAAATTTAATTCCGCATCCAAATAGATCTCCCAATTGAAATTTGAGTAAAATCACAGGGAGATATGTCGAAAATACAAACAAAAAACGTAGTTTTTTTCTTTTCTTCCTCCAAATTAATAAATATGATTTTATTATTTTAACTATTATTTTATAATTTTTTTAGGAGGCCCATTTTGAGTTGAAATTTCCTCTAATGGTTGTTATATAGATCACACCTTTACTTAGCGTATTCGTTGATGACCATTGGATCTCGATCCCCTCAGATCGATGGTGGAAATCCCATGAGCCAAATGGATCAATTTGGAATTTTGTAATCCAAATTCTAGATTATACTCCTCGCTTTTTCCCATAGATAAATCCTCTTCGACCGTTGATTTGATGTTGATCCTGATATGAACCATCTATCCTCTTTAAGCTAACTTTGGCATGCATTCTAGTGGAGGAATCCTTTAGGATCGTCGATCTCTTGCGGCTTTGATCTCGTTTTCCGATCTACTATCACCTGCGGAACTTCACTTTAACTTTGTGTATTTCTTATCTCCCATGCACGTTCACTTCATGATTTCTTTTTGTTGTTGTTCATTAGCTCCCACTTTTTTGATATGCACCTTATGAATTCTATTTAATGAGACCTTTGCAATTCTACGTCGATTGATCAGAGAATTAATCAATCGAATTCAACCCAGTTTCATCGAGCTTGATCTCCTTCTCTGGATTGTCTCCATAGCTTTAATTCGGCTTCACACAACTCGAATTCTTGTCCTCATCTAGGTCTAACCTTGAATTCACTCCTCACGCAGCTCCTTAATTTCGTTCATTCAGGGCATCAATCCAAGGGTTTACACAACAAACACATCATTTATGCTAGTACCCATACACAGGGATCAATCTTTAAAGACCCTAATTCCAAATTATGCATACATAGATCTATCAACCATTAATATAGATTAATTAAGTATTCAACTCATAAAATCTTACACTCAGACAGAACTACAATTACACATAGATATGCCGAAATAGACTTTATTTCATTCAATACAAGGAATCTGTACATTCACAATTAACTCAGAGCCTGTGTTCTATTCCTCTTAGGTCTGGTACAATCATAACCAACTATCTTGGCCTGATTTTTCCTTGATTTGGCCACCTCTATCCATATTTACATTGTTTGGCTACACCCCCTCGATACCCCATTTTCCTTATAGGCTTACATACATATATACAGAAGGATTCTGAAACCAATCTTGGTTCTAATCCAATAAACCCTAAACAATATGCTAACTTATTCTAAACAAGGAAAACACTTAATCCTATCATATGACTCACTTCCATTAGATGAGGGATTTGTTACATAATGCACACTTTGACTCAATGACCCATTCATTCACCTAGTAACTCACCTAAATGACTCATCATCCATCTAGAACCACACTTAAACATAGTTTTATTTACAATATTTTATTCCAAGGACTATTAATTGAGGAAATGAGGACCCCTTATAGGTATGATCCAAACATTTGACTTGGATTTGGATGGAGAGTAGAATTATCCTGCATCACAAAGTCACTTTGAAATATGATAAATATTATCACCTTGAGTATATATATACACACACACTCTTAGGGATACCGACCTAACTTATTTGATACAATCTCAATACCTAGAGATATAGCTACATGATAATGTGCAAATAATATCTTGCCAATTGAAATTACCCACTAGTGGTTCATAAAGGGGGGGAATTCCACCCGTGCTAGATGGATTTGGGTCTTAGGTCATTTACTTGTTTCCTTAAGTTAAAGGAAGATGAACTCTTAGGTAATCCCAAGCAATCATAGGTCATACTCTAGAACCTAAAGGTGTATTCAATTCATATTTGTATTTAGAGTAAAATTAGTATCCCATTCCAATATTTTCTAAGAGTATAGCACAAATGGCCATGTGCTTTTTTCAAAATCCTTTCCTTATCTTCATGCATGATTCCAAGGTACATAACCCTAGTTTCGCTTTAACCTCTTACGCATAAAGTTATATTATCATATATATAACAACTAATAGATTCTATATATATAT
>LPNX010666230.1:138638-148652 GCA_001517045.1 Pseudotsuga menziesii
GAGGAAAGACAATATTACATGCTAATCATTGCTAAGATTCTCGCAAAGGGTTCATATGATTTCCATGAGTAACCTAACGTATCCCCCCAACACACACACATAATTAGTTAGTCAATTATAAAGGTGATAATTGAGGACCTAATGGTATCAATCCAGATCTCTATATAAGAGGAAAGTTAGTATTATATGATTTTAATCTAGATCTCTATTTAGAGGAAAATTGATATTCAATGCTAATTATTGCTAAGGCTCTAGAAAATGGGTCATGTGCTTTCCATAATTACCCTAACCTAGCCCATATAACATACACTACCCCAATTATCCTCAAATTTTGCTACCGCCTAAAAGACCATATATATAAATTTATATTGCCATATAAGTTTAACTTTCTATACCATAAAGTAAAAGTTTGATTTAAAGTAAATTAGGGTCTAAGCTGGGCATTGTTAAGAAAAAATCATGATGATTTGGATTCTGGAATTCAAAAACCAATAGGATTTCAAAAAATTGGGTCAACGATAATATTTGACTTGGATTTATAGAAGTCAACTATTATTATGAAACTCATAGAAGGACCGTCAATAATAGAAAAGAGGACCCCTCTTTGCTTTATTTATTTAGGTGAACACTCAAGTGTCGTAATTTTATTTGGTAATAGTTAATTAGTTACATCATCTTGGTTAAGATATTGGTATTTTTATATTGGCCTAGATTCTATTGATATAATGTCAAGACTTGGACATGCAACAACATTATCATGTTCAAACAATACTTGGACACCTGAAATATCCACTGGTGATTCTAAAGGGGGGGAATTCCATCCCTACTGTATGCCTCTAGGTATTGGGTCACTAATTTGTTTTCTTAAGTTCGAGGAAGATGAACTCTTAGCCAATTAAAAGCAATTTTAAGTCATACTCTAGGACCTAAAGGTGCTTCAACCTAGATTTGTATTTAGAGTAAATCTAGTATCCCTTGCTAATCATTGTTAAGATTCTCACAAACAGGTCACCTTCTTTCCTACAAGATCCTACATTATCCCCATACATGAAGCCAAGATAGAAAACCTTGGTTTAACATATTAACCTCTTAGCTATGTGTGTGTGTGTGTGTGTGTGTGTGTGTGTGTGTGTGTGTGTGTGTGTGTGTGTGTGTGTCATACTCCAAGACCTAAAGGCGGTTTCATTCTAGATATTTATTTAGAGGAAAGTCGATATTCCATGCTAATGATTGTTATGGCTCTAGCAAATGAGCCACACAATTTTCATGAGTAGCTTAACTTATCCCCATACAAAATAAAAAACCCTAATTGCAATTTAACCCATTACTTAAAACATTATACAAGAAATTTCCCTTGATGGTGTAAAGGGATGTAAAAGTGTCCAATCAAATAAAGAAAAAAATAATAATTATACAACATTCATAAAAATCCCTCCTTCCTTAATCACCTTCTCCCCAACAGGCATATCATCCACCATCTCCATAATCCTCCTGGATAATTCTCCGAATGGTCCCAATATCTATGGAACATGCCCTCTATTGTAACCAATTTGTGGATCATACAATAGGAATGGTAAGTTTCTGTGGCTTATCCACCCTCCCCCCCCCCAACTTCCAAAATTTGGTCCTCATCGAAATTAGACAGTATTTGGTTATTGGTACACAAATCCCAACATCGAGATTATTAATATACCACCAACATCTCAAAAGGATTTCATATAATCCCTCCTTATGCACCCTTAAGGCACCAGTCCCATGCATCGAAATTTCTTCTCCAGATGCCTCCCCTTCATGAAAATACATCAAGTTGTAAAATTCTAGTAGTAGAGTTATGAACCATTCACATAGGGTTAATTGTTGAGTTTTTCCCATAGCCCATTAGGCGTTTGTTGTAGCCACTCTCATTCATGGTTATGGGGCCCCACAAAATCCTAGAATTATTAACCTCTTTATGATCTTTGAGTGGATCGTCTAAAACAAACTTCCACTCATGACAAAGGAATGTTATTAGTAGTTATTTCCTCAAGATAATAAGATATCATGAAATCCATTGTGAATAATAAAGCACTATTACTAGTTATCATATGTGATCACAAAGATTATCTCATCACCAGTTAACATTTTACAATAGAAGATTTCTATCACCATGGAATAATATGCATCATAAACTATGTTTAACTTGTCATGAAATACCAAAATGAAGTAATTAACCATTTTATTGAATACCAGATCACATGAAATTAAAATCCTAGATATTGTCATGAAATAATTAAGAATCCCACTAAACTAATATGCCATGAAAGACAATCATGAATTAACAACATATTATACAATAAAGTACCATATTGAATATCAATGTTAAATGACAACATATCATAAACCAAGTGTCATTTGTGACCAAATACCACAATGAGTGATGAAGTACCATACTGAGTATCAACATGAAATACTAAGTATCGGGTTGAGTATCGCATGTCATCCTCATGAAATACTATCATGCAATAATATCACTAAATATCATCATGAGATATCATAACAAAGTATCACTTGCCATTAATCATACCATGAAATTATCATTATGCATATAGACAATATGGAATCGGTGCATAGCATCAGACAATATAATATCATCATATGTGGGATGGGATATGCTGTAATAACCATGTGTTTTATTAAGAATAATGTTGCATAACCGCATAAACTGTCCATCCTCTTAGTTAACCTTTTCTGGCAATAATAAGAAACTAACATTGTTTTGATATGGTATTCAACAATGGGATTTTGAAAAATTATAGAAGTAACAATGCTTGGAACCTATCATTCTTACACTCAATCCCACCTAGTCTTTTAATATCAATACTATAATGCCTAATTTTGTAAGCGGAGCGGTTATTATGTAGCATGACCACCCTATTCATAATGATTTTGATTAAATAAATTTCAATGACACAATATGGAATATTATTTGATATATGGAATATTATTTGATATATGGAAAGGAAATATATGTCATTCAATGTATACAAGGAAATAACAACAATATATACTTGGTAAAAATGTTATCACGCCTTCTATCTATAAACATTCTCAATTTTAGTGCACTCGAGAATTTGGAGAAAAATCAAATTATGAAATGATTGAATTAACATTTGGTAGTCTCATATTGTTATTAAGTATATTAAGAAGGAATTTATGAGAAGATGGTTTTAAAATTTCTCGAGTGAGCTTTAATGTGTTATCTTTATCTATTACCAACACCCATGAGTCACATGCATGAATCTTTATCTTGTTTAACATTTTAATTTGATCTATATTGTTGACCTTTATCATGGTTGACAAGTATTATTTAGTCGTGAATTATTTGACTTCATCTTCTTTGTGTACCTCAAGGAGTAACTCAATAAATAATTATTTGGGAGGTATAGTACTCTAAGGCATTTGGTCTTTTTTCTAGTTATCAACACTAAAGTGTAAATGTGTAAAATTGATTTTCCTATATATATATATATATCCATATAAACTTGATTTTCCTATATATTCATATACATTGAGGTGTTAAAATGTTGCATTCATAATGTCATTATTAAAAAAGCCAAGACGAAAAAAGTGGGTAATAAATTTATTTATTTCACATGCTCCCTCTCAACCTTCGGAATATATTAGCATCACGTTTATTTCAAGTTTTCCCCTCTACAAACATTGTCAAAAATTGTCATGGTTGTTCCTTTGTTGTTATTTTTTTCCTCAAAAATGGCTAGTATGATACCTTGTAGTAAGTTGAACACTACCCCTAAAGTTTCTTAATATTTTTTTTATAATATTTTTCATAATGAATCATGAACACTACACTACACTACATATTTTTCATAATGAATCATTCTTACTTGTAGTAAGTTGTATCCTTTTATTTAAAAATGATGAATAATAATGTACATAAATAGTACATCTCTCATAGGTAAAATCGAGTTGTATTTAAGACAACACATCAAGCTCAGAAAGGTAGACTTACTAAATATGATAAACCCTCATAGGTGGCTAAATCACTTCCCAAATCAGTCAAGGACCTCACGAATTAGCAAAACCATGAGTGAGTTTTCAAGAGTGATGGAAAAACATGTTCATCCTAGAAAATGGAGAGAAAATCATGGAGGATGGGCTAGAAACAAAATATAGCAATTTCTGTGTTGACTAGCTTTACCTTATCCACAAAAAAGATGGATATAAGCATAATAAGGTAGAATATGCACGAAAGTGCAGTTACTAATTCTTCCAGTCAATAAAGTGGACAAGATCAACCAAGAATCAAGATTAAAGCGTTCCTGGGGTATATATGGCAAGTATTGACTATGTGGTGCAAGTGGATGCCAACTATCTAGGCTAGTGGGTAGGAAATTAATCAAAATTGATTAAATATTTTATCCTAAGTTATGAAGTGGGTTTATTATATTCCCACATTCCTTCGACTGGCTATTGAATGGAACACTAACTATTAGACTCACCTCCATGCTCCTGAATTAGATAATGGATTCAAGGATTCTTTGGATAACTTACCATTGTAATATGATTTAGTGTAGAGACATGTATTTATCATGCTCAATGCAACCAAGATATAATCCAAAATATCAATAGTAATAACAAATTGTTTTCATTTAAGACAAGCACCTAGCCAAAGTGATCTAGAATAGGTGATTGGCCACGACAAATTGATCCATGATCACATGACATATAGAACTAACTATCACTTGTGACATCACCATTTAAAAGTGGGACTACTACAAGAGAGAGTGGTGTTAGCAAAAAACATCATATCATTCTTGATGAGAAAGACACGCAATGGAATAGAGTTTAGGCCACGGTGGAGCACCACTTTTATTTGAATGGCCCAAATGAATTTATTAACAGTTATTACAGATTTCCATTTTGTTCTTCTCAGTTAATGATTTTATGATACATGGATTTTGTCTTATAGATACATCGATATTACATTAAGGTAAGTAAACAAAAATCTTCTATCTACAACTTCCTAATATAATCGACCGGTTTGAAGACATTTTCATTGGTTAATTTTTTTTGTTTATTAATATAGAATTGGGTTGATTTATGTTCCTCCTTTGGGATTTCTACCTACTACAAGAACATTTCCTATTTTTTATCATATTAAGGGAGAATCTGTGAAGGAATTCACCCAATTTGTTTTTGGATTCAATGTAGGGTTGAATGCAACAACAATTATAAATATTCATAATGTTATGCATAGATGTTACATTGCATGGCCGCAAGGATTGTGTACCAAATTTGCCAAGATTTGATGTGAATTAAAATATGATATTATGATAAATAAGAGATAAAACCTTATGCCCAATAGTATTATTGATTAATCTACCATGCATTTGATTTATCGTTTCATTGTACCAGGAATATAGGTGTGGTTTAAGAAAGGAACTTTCTCTGCAACAAGAGATTTGAGTTCAAACACTGACACTTATCATAATATATTTTTTAAATAGTTCAAGTGTGTTGTAAATTTATTTGTTTAAGTTTGGGACAAAATAACACTCCTAAGCAAAATACAACTAGGTGATTGTGGCCCTTAAGGCTCCAAGGTATTTGAACTAGGTTCTGATACCAAATGTAACAACCCTTTCTATTTGATAGATTTTAAACATAATTAAATGGAATATTCCTTGATATATTTCATAAAATAACTAATCTACCATGTTCTTATTGCTAGTTAAATTCATTATCCTCAAGAAACAATTAATAATTCTAATACAATTCAGATAACTGGAAAATTTCGAAAATGGTAAGAGAAGAATCTCTATTTACCTTATGTTTGATGACCATCTTATCCCGGTTTGCATGAAAACATTTTTATATATCAAGCACCAACTCCTCTATAAACAACAATAGTTGAGGGAACAACTCTCCACCCAATCAAGCCCAGTAGAAATTGAGGCTCCCAGTCTCTCAACAATTAACCCTATGCTATATTGAGTGATACCTTACTTTTTTTTCTATCAACCTCTTTACAACAATATCCCCCTCTTTAGGCTCCCTCTCAAATAGGTGTACTCACAAACAACATAAAACTAGGAAAAAAAGAAAGAAACCCCAAAATTAACCCACAAGACTCAAACCCTTTCCCCTAGGTTTTGCCCCATTTTATTTTCTTAAATTTCAAATTTTACTCAGTTTCTTGATTTTGCATGGATGACACCACTTGTCATGCATGCACCTAATTTAAATTACAATGCACATATTCCTTTTTATTTTTATATATTAATTGACATTTTTCCTACTACCATATGATATTCATACTTGTATTAATGTCTAAAGTTGGAGAGTTAAACTTTCCACATAGAGAAATGTGTACAACCTTTTTCATGGTGAATTTTTTTAAATAACTACCATGTCAAGAGATAATTCTACAATCGTGAGAAATATATTGCAATGATTATCAACTCTACTACCTAGCAAGAAAAATGATTACGATGATTATCAACACAACTTGTTTTGCAAGGTTAGATATATAAATTTAAAAACTCCTCGCATAACTGAAGATTTTGAACCAATGTCAAATCTTCATACTAAAGATGATATTATTCTTGGCTTGACTTGTTCTACATTCCATATTTAAGAGTCCTCAACTCAATAGTGTTGATAAAGGGATCATCAATGTTGGAGGTTCTGATCAAGATTACATACAACAATCTACCAGAACTAACCATGATTTTTTTAGAACTGGTTTGGTGCAGAACTATGATTCTCATGTTTTCCATAGAAAACATCAGGGAAAATTTTAAGGATACATAATTTATTAAAGTGTATAAACCTTGGTGAATCTTACTAATTCTTAAATTTCCAACTATAAAATGTTTGGCTATATTTTTTTGTAAAAATATTCAAATTTCTAATAATTTTAAATATTTTTTGGAAAATTTAACGACGTTTGAAGTAAAATATTTTTATCTTATGGAATTTGTGAAAATTATTTTTTTTTAAATGGAAATTGGTGAATCGTTTTTTCTTCAAACGAATAAAAAACTATCCCATGGGCTAAATTTTACCCATAAGATTTTCCATGGACAACATGTCAAATGACTTGATAGAGAAATCCTAAGCTCAACAAAATTAGGAATCCACTATAACTTCTAGTTGCCTAGAGTCTTTAGAGATGAGGCATATCAGGGGCTGCAAGCAATTGATAACATGTTTTATTGAGAGGTTTTGGGAAAAACCATAAAATTTGCAAATAGAATGGTAAGGTTGTAATCCCTCTGCTTGTTGTTTGACCAATGTCATGAACTTATTAGTTGATTGTGAATTCAATTACCATTAGGCACACAAACAATGAAAGCAAGCATTGACTCACAGTGTGTGTGTCTGACAGGATGAATGCACAACAAACCTGACCGATGTTTATGTAAGAATCATAAGAGACCCATTTTATGTTGTTGTAGTTTGATTTGATTTATCTCTACAAACGATGTTGAGAAACATTGCCACCTACGAAATTGATTTAGTAAAGAAGATATTATCACCTTCAAAATATGAGCAATAATAAATCAACAATGATCACTCAAAATGAAGATTAGATAGTGATTTAAAATACAAAACCGAAATAGTGAAATTGACAATAAAAGTACAATACACTTGGAAATAGAAATTACTACATTTGGATCAAAATTCGACATTTGATGAAAATCAGACTTTTAATGTTGAATTTAAGTCCAACGAGTAGAAAATTTAAGGAAAGGCATTTGTTATGTCTTGAAAAATGTCGTTAATATTAGTTAGGGAACATTCAATAAGAGACGATACAAGTATATGTCCATTAAACATCCAATTGTTAAAAACTATTTAGGCCTTTTTTCCATTTTCCACGGAAGGGAAAAGTTGATCATACAAAAGAAAACATTACATTTTTTTTAGAAGAACTGAGAGAACATCAAATTTTTTTATATGTAAAATTTCCTTTGATTTGATATTATCATTGAAACTATTTTTTTTAATTAAAAAGACTAATATTTGGCATTTCTTCATCATAGATCTTAGTATATGTTGGTTTTGTCTTTCACGCATGTTTCTATTATTTTAACTATTTTTTATAGTTTTGAGCAAATTAAGGCTATTTATTAACCTTTATGTAGTATACATTATCATATTTAGCACACATATATTTCAGAACATTGCTTCATAAAGTTGAATTTTGTTAATATATTTTTAATTTTTTTATTCTATGTACTAATGAATGGTTTTTGTAATTTGTTGAAATAGAAAATAATTTTAGGTAACCCTAACCTAAGCACTAGTGTCTTCAACTTAAATGATTATATAAAGTCAGTTCTTGATTGTGTATATGCTGTCACAATGGATTTTTCTCCTAGTAAAAGCGATTTTTCAGCACAAACTAGCAATTGCGATAAAACATTTGTAACAACCCAACATTACAAATTAGAATATGGTATATGGTAATGGTAAAAATGTCAAGAAATATATAAACATACGTAAAAATGAAAGTGTGCATTATAACTTAAATTAGGTAAATGAGTGACAAGTGTTTCATGCATGCAAAAAGTAAGAAATTGAATAAATGTAATATATGTATCCGGATATTCTCAATGATTACCTAATTGAATAATAAACCAATGGAAAATAATATATATTAATATTAATAATTAATATTGATATTTAATGTTTATATATATAACATTGTCTTCTGGTTCATGATGCTTTGACCTCAAAGCATACTTTATAAAACTCGTTTATAATTTAAATATCGTAAGTAAACCATGGGCTATTCATAAAACATGGTTTTATGAATTATATTCTTTAACTTTTCTCTTTTTTCTTTTGTCGATAATTGTTTTTTTTTTCTTATTCTTCATTTTCCCCTCTTGGTCTCTACTTCATATTCGGAGTGGAATTAATAGTTGTTCTTCAATGAAATTCGAATGGCCAAGGCCAATTTTTGGATATGGATGGCTAAAAGCCATTGTGAGGTCAAAGACCTAAATTCAAGGAAACCTTGACAATTTTGGCCACAAAGCTGGAAATCATCAGAAGCCCGAAGAAGGGTTGGGGAAACCTTGACAATTTTGGCCACAAACTGGAGATCATCAGAAGCCCGAAGAAGGGTTCACTTTGATACCAATGCAATTGAATAATCAACCAATGGAAAATAACTCCATATTGAAAATATAAAATAAATGTTGAAGATGAATGACGATGAAAGATTACAAAGTGAGTGCTATATATATATCATAAAGGCACTTTGGATACCATTTATGAAATGATGCGCCATTTTAGAATAGTTTACTAATAACTATATATTAATTATTAATTATGTAATATTAATATATATTAATATTGATATTTATGTTTATATATATATAACATAAAATATGGAAATCAAGTAATAAAAAGGGGGCAAGACCAAGAGGAGGGGGTGTTAGTTTTGCTAGGGGATTTTGTGGATTTTTGCTTATTGTCTTGGTTTTATCTTGTGTGTGTTTGTTAAGAGGGAATATAAGGAGGAGGAGAGGTTGGAACTCATATTCATTAAGAAATAGTGAAAACAATTATGGTATTACTTGGTTTGGCATAGTGTTAATTGTTGAGGGCTCGGGGGCCTCAAATTTTGTTGGGGATTGGTTGGTAGAGAGTTGTTCCCCCAAATTTTGTTGTGGATAGTGGAGGTGGTCATTCTTGAGGGAAAGGTATGCTTGCAACATTAGTTAGGTTAGTCATCGAGTAAGTGAGTGGAGATTCTTCTCTGTGGATTACATTTGGTATTTTCTACTTGTTATCTGATTATATTTAGATTGATGGATATACACTTGATAGACTAGTTTTCTTTGAAGTTTTGTAAAGAAATTTGTCTTAAATTAGTCCCAAATCTATACATTGATTATCGTTGATACATTCAGTATTAGATCAAGGTTCAAATATTGGGGGGGGGGGGAGGGGCTTACGGGCCAAATCCACCTAACAGACCTAAAACCACTTATACTA
>LPNX010666258.1:3695-16396 GCA_001517045.1 Pseudotsuga menziesii
TTTTGGCATGACAAAATTGATCACTTGTACTAGTGTGTCATTTTCTTGGAAGTAGTAATGAAAATCATTTTCTGAGTTTTCTGAGATTCATCAATTTGTTCCATGTTCATTTGTGTTTTCATGTATTTCAAATTTCCATGTATGTTCATTGTTGCCAATACATTTCTAGATTGTATGTAAGGAATTCATCCTTGTTAGATGCTCCTTATATAAAAAATTGTATTCGTTATGTGTATATAATGATTGAGATGGAATTCATCCCTAGATAGATGCTATGTTTCAGTTATTAGCCTCTATTATTGCTTTTGCTAAAGGTGTTTTCAAGAGATTCACCCATAGATAGGTGCCTCTTGTTTCACTGGGATTCTCCTTCATTCTCATACCATTACATCAAGTTATTAGACTGAATATAACAACCACATCACCTCAGATTACATAAGAGAATCAACACTCATTATTTCCCTTTGAATATTTCCAGGCTGTGACTCCATTGCCCAATGGTACTTCTTGTTTGTATGTCTTACCATCTATAAAATTACAAATATCCTGTTCTTATCAGTAGTATCTAACCTTCTGAATTCTTTCTTAAAGCCATATGTGTATGTGAATGTTTTTGTGACATTTAGAGATCCCTCTTTGACTGTATAGGATAGAATACAGTCTAAATAAATTGGTTTGAAATGGTTACCACAGTGATCTCCTACCACAACCATAGGAAAATCATTGGGTGATAAAAATTTCAATTTCAAATCTATGGATAAAATTTATGGTCATGCCCGTCACCCTTTTTCTTGCTTCGTCTACGCTTAACATTTTAAAAATATCATCTTAGGCACCTCCTTCCAAAAATTGCTCTTGAACTCCTTTTTCCAAAAAGAAAAAAAGACTCCCCCCTTTTATGCTTTATAGCTTTTTTTTTAAGAATCATTTTTCGTGAAGATTATCCTTATCTATTTATTAATACTCAAAAGAGGGACTATAGTATTTATTTTACTTTTCCTCCAAAATAAAAATGAATGTATCCATTAACCAAAAAAGTTTCATTTTAAATCCCCTTGTGCCCCTTCAAAATCCCTTTCCCACCTTTTAAATATTACACAAAAAAGAGTCATTTATTCCTTTTTCCCAGTCTACACTCCCCTTGAATCTTGAAGTGAAAAAGCATAATAAAAAATAGAATGTTTTAAATATGTTTTTAATTCTATTACCCATTCTCCCATTTGAGCGAAAGAAACATTGGGGAATAAATTTGAGGGGAAAGAAAAAATTGGGGAGTTTTGAATAGTGTTACTCAAGTTTACTCCGAAGGCCGATGATTTTGCATTTTCGGAATCCTTCCCTGAGCACGGTCTGGAATTATACTAATCTTCCATCTATTGGCATCTAGTTCACATTCAATATTTACCATGTAAATTTGAATTCTCTCTATTATTTTTATATTTAACCTTTAATGATCCTTAAAGTGCTTGATATTTAGTTTCTCCATGACCTTTTCTTGTAGGGTTTCTCCCAAGTGAAAATATAATAACGGGTCTAAGGGATAAGTTGTCCTCGATTATGACCAAGGTAAGAATTTCCCCCTTTTTTGGATTTGTATGAACATCCTACATAAAATTATTTGGTTTCGACATTTTCCCCAACTATTTATTCCAGGTCGTATTCTCTTAGATTAAACATAATTCTTTTTTTGGATCTTCTTACTTTGACGGATAAACTAAGTGATTTTTCTAATAATCTCTATTGTATTATTTTGTAGTTTAATTCCCTCATGTTAGATTAGGAGGGATGAACAGGGTACCTAGTCGCATTCTGAGGATGATGAGTAAGTTAAGGATTCCATCTGTGTTTGCTCGAAATTAATTTTAGAAATGTTATGGGGATTATATAGTCCATTTTCCTTTTATAAAAAATGTATGAGGGATCGACCCCCAACCCTGCTATCCAATTTGGACATTCAAAATTCTCCAAGGGTTATTTCTTCTATTTTGTAACTCATTTTAAAAAGGGGTTGTAGAATTAATTTGAATTGCTTTGAGTGTTATTTTAATTAATTAATCAGGTACAATGTACATTCACTTATCATTTTGTTGGTCTATGATTGAATCATTGCACATTGATTTGAATATATGAAAGTGATGAATGGGAAATTTTGATTGAGAATATTGTATTCTTTGTTATAGGAGGTGCTTGTGGCTTCGACAACATAGCGAAATAGTCCCCTTTCAAATAAAAAATAGCTGCAAGAAGTCCAGTCTTACTCAGAAAAAGGTAAAGATGTGGAGCATGCTATCAAGTATATATATAGATTGAACTGTTGTCATACTTTTTTTTGTAAATAGTAACAATTTCTAGAATTTTAATAGAAATCCCTTCTACCACTATTTGAACATATTAATACGAGTGTTTAATATAATAATATTTTTTTATGAAAATTTAGGCTCATTTATTATGTGTCCTCTATCCCACTATCAATACATTAAAAGGATTGATATTAGATTTCAAATACATGAACCAATAACGAAAATTTGTCACCCGTTAATTGTTGTTCTAATTTTCCTTGTTGAATTTCTCATAACTGATACCTTTCTCTAAATAGGTTAAGTGTAGAGAGAATCTATGGTAAGCTCGTGACTTTGGTCATTACTAATGAATGTGAGGGTAGAATTTGCGGATCTGGAAAAAAAAACACACTTTAACCTCGACGGGAGGTGCAGCAATTGACAACATTTCATCTCCCCGTAGAGATGGAGATGCAGATGCAGATATGCGTAATATTGGAATTATGCCTATATGCATTATGTTCCAATTGTATTTATCTTATCAATTCACTCGTTATTAATTTAGCCATTTTAAATATTTTAAAACACACAATGCAAAAAACTTGTTTTTGTTATACAGGGTGCCTTGCCAATATTCGAGGGTAAATGTTTCTCCTTTCACGTAGACGTAGGAGCAAATAATTATCACTTCCTTGTGTTTATTTGATATCAAGCGGGAGATGGTGATCTTGGAGCAATCGAGATATGCAGGTGTTGTGCAAAGCAAAATTTTGATATTGGTTTTAATTAATGTACATATCTTATAATTCATATTCTCATTTTATTTTATGCAGACAAACTCTAATTCATGACAAAAACTGAAACACAAATGGGGTGTAAACTACATTTTGAATAGTAGTGGCCTTCTACAAGCTTTGTTTTCTATTATTTTCTAGCTTTGTTTTGATTTAAGCATTGCACATTGAGTTAAATATATGAAAGTGATTGAATGGGAAAGTTTGATTGAGTTTTGGGCATTCAAGCATCTCCTAACCCACAAGTTCCTCTTGTAACAAAGATTAGAATATTCACAATCATGTTGTAGGAATGGTGTTTATGCTTAGGTTTTGTGTTAATGACAAGCTACAACACTTATATCAATTATGGGTTCACTGGCTTAGCATTCATTTCCATTGTTTGAACGTTGTGTAAAATCCACCTCCATAACGTAGCAATGATTGTCACCTACAATGATGAAAGTGTATTATATGTTTAATATTCACCTATGGGATTTCAAGATAATTCTATAAATATGGAGCCATGTGGACTCATTAGATATGTTTAATATTATCTCTCACACTGTCTTACTAATTAGCTTGCATTCACTAGTAGAAAAAGTGATATATATGACTAAAAATGACTAAAATTTGCATATAAATAACTAAGTTTAGTCATGTGACTAACAATCATTTACAGGTAGCCACTTATAACGCGAATAAATATGTGACTACGTATTTTTAGTTATTTATTGGTTATTTTTGTCGTATATTTAGTCATTGTTTTCGGTTAACTGGTCATTTATTTAGTCATTAAGTGTATTTAGCTAGTCATTTATTTAGTCATTGATTGTTGCTAATTGGTCATTTATTTAGTAATTGATTATGATTAATTGGTCATTTAATTATGCATTGATTTATATAGATAGGGAATGGATGAATTGTTAGAATTTTGATGGTTATACAAGATCTTAAAACATTTAGCATCATACTATCATAACCATATACAAAAGTATCACTGAAAGAAAGACAAGCACAACCACACAAAAGAACATAGAGAATTCTCCTGAGAAACCCTCACGGGGGAGAAAAACTAGATAAAATTCCTTGATATAGAATTCAACCAAGTAAAGTGTAAGACCCCAAGAATAAGACTCGACTGCTTCTTCTCTCCTAGATGGACTACTCCTTCTCTGTCTAGCAAACTTGCTTGAGTAGTGAGTGTGTCCAAATGAGGGAGGTACCTCCCCTATTTATATTGATTAGTGGAGAGGCTTAATAAACCAACATGGTCGACTTCTCCTCCCAATCAGGGCCAACTTGCCTTGGGAGACTAAAAAAAACAATATAAAATACTTTTGTGGGTACTATTGACCCGACTTACAATGGAGGTTTTACCTCAATAATTTACATGACCAAATACAACAATGACATCCCCAATTGAAGGAACAAGAGCTATGATTTAGGATTAATGATCATAATAATACAAAATATAATATGTTTTGCAGCTACATTTCTTTAACACTCCCTCTTAACAAGGAAGGTATTCTACAACAACAATACATTTGTACAACTGACTAGTGAGTCTATATGTCATAGGAAGTTTTGAAAAAACAACAAATCATGTGTTTGTAACAACATCAACATGGAACATCTTCATTGGCATCAACATGGAACATCCTCATAGAACATCATCATCGTGGAGCATCATCATCACAGAGCGTCATCATCATGGAGAAACATCATTGTGGAACATAATCCTCACATAACATTATCATCGTGGAGAATCATCATCATCATCATGAGCATAATCATTAGTATGTAAATATCGGAACAATATCATAATCAGTATGTAAATACTAGAACAACATCACCTGTAACATCATCGGTATGTAAATACTGGAACAACATCACCTGCAACATCATCAATATATAAATACTGGAACAACATCATCATCACTATCATCAGTGTGTGACTATTGGAACATCATCATTATTAGTAGCATGAAATGATAAGATAACATCATCAACAACAACAACACAGAGTGTTGTAGCAACATCATCATCATCATCAACACAGAGTGTTGGGAAAACATCATCATCAACAACATAAAATGATGTAGCAACATCATCATCATCATCAACAGAGAGTGTTGGAACAACGTTAACAACATCATCATAGAGTGTTGGGCCATCTAAATCAACATCACAATGGGCACTCTGGTAGACCCAAATGGCCTTATCTAGCTTACTAATCCTTTAACCACTTATATTATGAAATGAGAACTCGACACAGTTCTTTTTTTTCTCTCTCCTAATTTTAGTGGCTATTTTTACATCTATTTCAAAAAGGGTTGATACGAGCATCACACATTTTCATTTTGAAGCATTTTTTTTGAGCCTTGGAATCATCTTTGTCATAAAATATTTTTAATTTATATTTTCAAGTGCGTTTTTTAGAAAGTTAACAAAATAACATACATTTAGAAGCAAGTTATAATGAAAAACATATGCGTTTTTCAAGCTTTTCTTTAAAATAAGACATTTTTATGGACAAAATAAGACATTTTTATTGACAAAATTGTAAAAGAATCTGGAACATAAAGACATTTAAAACCATTTTCTATGGATTTTCAGATATTTTTTGTATAAAAATAATATTATTTTCCAAAAAGTGACGATTCACATAAATTCAAGAAAAACTATACCATATATTTGTAAATGACATATTAAAAACATTATATATAAAAATTTTATTTCTAAAATAAAGTCCGAAATTCAAAACATTATTAATATATCTTATCAAAAAGTTATCAAATTTAACATTTTCTTCAAGACATGAAACTAATCAACAATACCATACTAGCCAAATTCTTCATCGAAATTGGAATTTTATGGAGCTTGAATTTCTTCAGGGACATTAATGTCCTCTTCCATTGGATCTTCTATGTCTGCAAGATTCCTAAAGTGCTCAATTCCAAACATCCCTCCTAATGGGGGTTGAGGCTCTTTTGAAATCTTCGCCCCAAGTGTTTCACTAAACTCTCATTTCTTCAAACCAACTTCTTACAATTCATCTGTGAGAATTTGAATACATTAATTATGTGCATGGTGTAATTGCATTGCAGTGGATCCTTATCAATGGATATGCAATTTCTTCATTTCTGTAAGAAGCATGTTATTGTTGTACCTAATCACCAAAAACAAAAACAAAAAATAGTTTATTCAAATAGCATAAAGAAGCATACTTAAAAAAAATGAAGAATAAAAAAAAAAAAAAACTTGAAATATGCTTTCATATGTAATATTAGAAATTTTACCTAAACCTAAGGACAAGACTAAGACCCACTCTCCTTATCTTGAAAATGTATCTATAAGATAATTAATCAAAGCTTATGGCTTTTGATAGATCTTTACAATCACTCCTTTCAAATCCATTTCTTCATATGTTAATTTTTTAACCACGACATTATAAGTCGACATCTCACTATATTTGCCTTAATTATTTTTCATTTATTAAAAAAGGTTCACAAGTCTCATCTTTTGTCCAAGTTGCAAGATGTATACACACCTAAATTCTCATGTTAAATTCGGTGACATAGATGTCCGATTTTCGATGTCATGTTGTCAACCATTCGAAAATCATCTTGTTTTTTAAACGTTAGTTGCACTTCGGCGAATATCCAATAGTAAAATGAAGACGTCAGATTTTCGACATATACCCGTCGAATATCCGACAACGCCTCTTTTAATATTTTCATCGAATATCCGCCAAATTTAGCTGAACAGGACATAAAAAATACGATGAAGTGGAGATCGGAAATCCGACAGAATTCACTGCATAGGTGGTCGAATAACCGACAATGTTAGTTGTCGGTGGTATGGCAATACCGACTTTTACTTCGAGTGATGGGCATAGATTCGACCCTAAAGAGAATTATAGGGATGGGCTTGGCATTAAAACTCATTTCTCGAAATTATTATCCTCAAGATGAAACCCCAATATCTATTCTTGGCACCTTTGTGGGTTCATTTCAGACCCTAGATATCAGTTCTTAGTGAGTCTATGATACATTTCAGGCCTTAAAGGGAAGTTATGGGCATATTTGACCCTAAAACCATTAGAAAACAGCAGTGGTCAAGAGAATTTTTGGATTTAGGCATTCTCGTGGCCCTAAATAAACATATTTGGAAGTAAAAAAGGGTATTAGAATCAACCCTAGAAGCAATCCTGGGCATAATTTTAGAGGTAAACAATCTTAACATATCTCCAAACATGTGCACAAGAAGAAGTAGCAACCACAACATCCTTAAAACCAAATTTAGGTGAGAGAATTGAGCCATTCGAGCCTGTGCCATCCAGCAGAGAAAGACTATGTTCCATCAACATTTGGGGTGATTTCTTAGAGACGTCAACCATNCCCAAATTTAGGTGAGAGAATTGAGCCATTCGAGCCTGTGCCATCCAGCAGAGAAAGACTATGTTCCATCAACATTTGGGGTGATTTCTTAGAGACGTCAACCATTTTGGAGATCCTTTTGGAGGACATTTTTACATTTACGGCCTTGTTGTTTTATATAATGATTTATAAAGAAGGTGCTGATTTAAAAGAATCATTTGGAGACTAAGATGTGTTCGTCCCCTTGTTTCTTGTCACTTTATGTCATTTTTGATGAAGTGATGACCATTTGGAGGGCTATTATAGTAGGACGTCCCAACTTTTGAAGGAGATTTAAGTTTTTGTGAATTTTTCATTTTGTTCCTATGCATCAAGGCATTAGTGGGGAGTCCTTGTGAATTAAATCAACCAAGATAACCAATTCTTCCAGTGATTTTCCATGCTAATTTAAATATGTCTATCCTAGAATTAAAAAGTTAAGTCATTTATACCTATATTTCACTTTGATCTTCTATAACATCTAAACAATCCTAGATCACATGATGTTTCTAGTTCCCAACTTGACTTATTTTCCTATGGATTGAAATCTCACATCACAGTTTTTCATTTCCTAAAAATATACACAATGAATCATGCAAATTAAAGTGAAAAAAATGGTGGATTTAAAAATTTAAACATATCAAGATCTATATTTTTTCCACTTTTGATGTTGTCCTTGCAGAGTTGACCAACTGGCTCTAACCATATTAACTCCAAAGCGTTGCAACAAATAATCAACAATGTGACTTTTTCTTTAGCATGAAAACTCTTGGTGATCATGTATTCTACAGAGTCTTGACACCCTTGGTGCTTGGTTGATTTCATTAGCTATCTGTGAAATGCACAATCATTCAGTATGCGGATATGGAAGGATTTGTTGGTTGTGGAGCCTAATCTTCCAGATCCAGAGATATTATTCAGTTGTGATTGTAACCTAGGAGTACTGTACACTCATTCCCCTTACCTTGGGGTTCGGGGGAGGAGCCCCTGAGAAATTTTTTTGGAATGTGTGTTACCCAACAGTTTTGCAGACCCATGGTATTGGGTTAACTGTAGTATTTTCCCATGGTATTTCCCCTATAAAAGAAATTTTTGTAACACGACTGTGTATGGTATTATATTGTATTGGAAGAGAGACTGTGAGAGCATGAAGAGGAAGTGCAACGGTTTTGCTATAGGGTGTATCCCTTCATCTTTCTAGACCGTAATACAAGGACTGGTAATTTATTTGTGGACGTAGCCCATCGTTTGGCCGAACCACGTTATATCTGTGTCTCTCTGTAATGTTTTAATGTGTTTTGCGTCTTGTTTATTGATTTAACTGTATATCTGTTATTGCTCCGCAATCTTGTTTTCTAACAGGATTTATGTATTATTTAAGTCAATTTGATGGAACATATTGAATAAACAGAATGACATAAAAAATGTGATGATGAAAATTTTGTAAGAAGGTAGTATGGGCCTCGCAAGCCATGGTGCTAACATTGGTGCCTAATAAACATGGAGTTTTGATTGAGTCCAAATCACCGTCAGTTCAAAATAAAAAATACAAATGTTCCCTCATTTGGGATTAGGATTCGATTGGTGACTACATATAGATGTTAAAAAAAAAACCCGCTTCAAACAAAGCATAAAAAAAACATATAAAATGAAAGAAAATTCAATTCTCCTTGATAATGTGTTCCTATTTTTAAAATGCGGCTACAAGAAGAATCTGATATTGCGGTTCTATGGAAGATATTACTGTCTTTTGTTCATTAATTCAAACTAGTTGTGTGAAAAAGAAACGCACAATCATTTATAGCCTCCAAGGCCCTGATGGGTTAACAAGGTCATACTAAGGAGGAATACCCAGTTTGAAACCCATTTCATCCTCACCTAATATTTAAAAAAATCTTACAATCAATACTTCTATATGGCCAAATGACCGTATTCATGATAAACGTGGTAATTCAGAAACACTTCAAAAACCCTTTACTATATTTGATCCAATACATGAGTTAAATCAAACCATTTTTCCTAGATGAAGTGGGTTTCAAATAGAGCCAAGTGCATTGAAATTATACGTCTATACAAAGCATCAACATTATTGATCGTAGGGATTCCATTTGTGTTTTTTGAAAGAAGCTGAAACAATGGGATATAGTTAAATGCATGTAAATTGTAAATTGATTATAAACAAACCCAATTAAATATTATATAGCATAAATGAATGCTAAGAGAGAGACGATCAAACCTTCAATGGATTCGGATTAGAGCAAGAGGAGGGTTTCTTCTTGGGCATCATTTAATTAGATCAATTGTGCATAATTCTCTCTCCCTTCCCTTGGAATCTCACCTCTGCTCACACCCAAATAAAACAAAAATAATCAAGATCACAACATTCTTTCTCCAAATATATACTTAAATAATGATTCAAGTGTGTGAGATAAGCCTTCATGATAACAAGCATGAACAATTTTCTTAACAATAGTTAAAGGTGAAAATGATGGCAAACAAATCATAGTAAAGCTCATATTCAAAGTAGGAATATGAGAGTAAAATATCTTATGTTTATAACATGTCTGGCAATAAAAATGAAATATGAAAAGATTCAAATTTGCAGCTATAAATAAAAATGTTTTAGCGGCAGATACAATTTAAAAGTATGTCATGATATTGCATCATTGCTCTTACCCATGTCCTGTAAATACACATATGTTGCTGATACTTATAATTTCTTGAAACAAATTCCCTTGATTTGTGGAGCTTGACAATGTCTATATTTGCTTTACCTTTCAAAACATCTTTCAACATACTATAAATATTTTCCTGTTGCAATAATTTCATGTTAGGACCCCTCAAATAAAGATTTGCTTGTTTATGAAAATAATGAAATGAAGCTAAAAAAATACAGTCCCAATAGTCTCTCTCAATGAAGAAAAACAACATTAATAATGAACATTTTACGTTTGATGAAGATTTTTAATTTAATAATGCAAATTACAATAATATTCAAGTAAAATAATGGTTAATAAGAGTTTACCTGAGGAAACATGGAGAACACCAAAACAAAGTATATAAGACCATTGATCACATCAAAATGCCAATTTTTCTTTTGGAAATTTCAAAATGTTTCCCAAGGCTATCTATAACAAGTTCCAAGGGATGAGTGAAATAGCAATAGTAAAATTTCAACACTACAATTATATACACCAGAGGAAATTTTATAAGTCATGGATTACATGCAATGACAATAATTATTCAAAGAAATAATTGTGGGAAATCGATAATTCCTTACCATTCATTGAGCTCCTTACCACATGAAGGTGGAAGCTCTTATGGCCCCTCCCCCCCCTCACATCACTCTCAATTCCCCGTACCCAATGCATGTACTTGAAAAATAAAATTTACGTGCAAATTCATGCATATTTCATTATAAACAAACATTTACCATTCATTCAATAAAAACTAATATTCATTAAACCATTCATTCAGTCAGTCAAGACATTCATTATACCATTCATTCATACAATAGCCAAAAAACCATGCACAACATTATATTATCAAAAATAATTACACAATATTTCTTTAGTCACTTCTTTCTAATTTTTCTTTTCTTTACAAAATCAACAAGAAGCACATATTTTGGAATTTGTTGTTCGGTTCTTGGTGCTTCATCAACTTTTCGTGATGTTTTCCTAGTAGACTCCTCGCCACGTGGATTTTGCGGAAAGGGGTTCGGATTAGCTGCAATAATGTGAAAATGTTGCATACATATATTTTGTTATTATAATTATAAGTATTTCATTTAAAAAAAACATTACAAAGGTTTTTTTTACCTATTTTGGCCACATCATGTTCTTCATATTCCTGTCCAGGCTCAACCTGGACAGTGTGACCCTCTACATGCTCTGTAGTTGAAATATGGAGAAGTACAATTAAAGTTCACCATCTGCAATGTTATATATAAAATTGTAGCATATGAATAAATTCATTACCATGATTCAAAGCATAATATTCGATTGGTTGTTGTCCATCATCGACATTAAGGGGATCATTGTTTTCATGTTCAAAACAGAAATAATATTTTATGTCAATTATTTATAACGAATAGACTGCACAAGTAATAAATCTTCATTAAACTATATAGATTTTATATACATGTGCACCAGATGGATCACCAGAAGACTTTGTTTGCACATACAAGATTTTTTGTTGTTCAACAACAACTTCAAAGCCGTGCTGGAAGCCAAGCTTCAAGTCTTCCTCACTGGGCACTCCTCTTAATCAATCAGCCTGCATATTTGCATAATGTCATTAATTTTACATTTTGTGGCGCACTAAAACAAAAAAAAAATTGCAATTTAATAATTGGATGCATTATCGAGTTTTCGATACTTACAATTCGTGTCAGCAAATTCGAATAACCACCAGGCCCAAGCTTGTGCTGACCATTTTTTCTTGTCTTGACTTTGTGGCCTTTTATGTGTTTGACAGCCTATGTAAGTGTTGAAATATGTTAGATGTTCCAAATTCTTTTATAAAAAATTATACTCATAAGAGTTAGCATTGCATTGTGGAAAGTATTACATACCTCCCTATTCCTGGTGGTAGCTTTCCTTATTTTCTCAGAGCCCTCTCCTTTCCATCTTCCACTAGGTATTTCCACTCCCTTGCTGGAATTATCGGAGGGTGCTCATACCTCGGGTTCCATTCTAGGCGAACCCTATATTGGTCTCGTACAATTTCCATACGATGTCCAACCTTCTTTAGGACCACGGCTTGATCGAAGGTCTCATTGTCGAACAGGCCAACCAACTAATTAGTCATCTCATCCTTTAAATTTTTTCGTTTGTCTATCCCACCTTGTGCGAATGGTTGGACTAAGGATCTCTATGGACAAATCATTTAGTTTTTTATAAAAAACATCATTTCCTGCAAAACCATCATGCCATCATTGGTTGAAAAAAAATGTTTTATTGGTTACAATCAAATTATAAACACTAACGTGAACAATGTATAATTGCCTCGGATCTTCTCTATCTTTATTGGAACTAGTTCTTCTTCCACCAAAAATGTTGTCTCTATTGTACCTGTGCTAGTGACCATTAGAGGAAATTTGGGGTCTAAAATAGGCCTTATAAGAAAACGCGCCAACAATAAGTTATTGTGAGTTGGAATTCAAGAACCAATAGAATTCCAATAAAATGAGTCAACCATAATGGTTGAATTGACATATTTGTCAT
>LPNX010666258.1:16488-48744 GCA_001517045.1 Pseudotsuga menziesii
GGATGCGGAATCAAATTCTGCCTCCAACGAGCTCTCCCGATTGAAATTTGAGTAAAAAAACAGGGAGATATGTCGAAAATACGAACACAAAAAGTAGTTTTTTAATTTAGTTCTCCAAAATTAATAAATATTATTTTATTATTTTAACTATTATTTTATTATTTTCCTTAGGAGGCCCATTTTAGACCTTAAAATTCCTTTAATGACGGAAATTTTTCTTCAGCATTAGGAATACTAGAAGGATCTGCATCCACCCCGTCTTCTGCACAATCTGGTGTGTGTCGGTCACCAACAAGTGCACTCTCTGCTGGCCTCGGTGGTATTTTATTATTTTCCTTAGGAGGCCCATTTTAGACCTTAAAATTCCTCTAATGACGGAAATTTTTCTTCAGCATTAGGAATACTAGAAGGATCTGCATCCACCCTGTCTTCTGCACAATCTGGTGTGTGTCGGTCACCAACAAGTGCACTCTCTGCTGGCCTCGGTGGTGTCATGGAACGTGTTTCCAGTTGTTCAGTCGACAAAAATGGTGCATGATTCAATGTACGTGGAGTTGTTTACTCATGTGACAGTTGATCTCCATGAGCATCACTGGGCCCAACACCTCCTTGACCACTAGTGTGTGGTCGTAGAAAATCCTGTAAATACAAACCATATTTTATAAGTTCACTATTATATAAAAGTAAAAATTATAAAGTTCTAATATTATGATTCAAGATTCTACAAATTACTTGCAAGGCATGAAATATCCTTACCAACACTTCAACCTTGGATTTAATCTCGCATGTCTGTGGAATAATGAATAGTAGATGAATGATATCTGCATTAATTTTTTTCGAGGTCTTCTCTATCACCTTCACCAGGTCTAGAGAAGAACCAATGTTAGCATTGTTCAACAACTCATGCACATCAAAATATATTGAGTGCCGTGGTGTTGTGTCATACACCGAATCATTGGTCTGCAACAAAAATATATAAAACATTACTAACATGTTAAAGCAATAGAATGAGGAAAAAAGTGTATTAACAAAACATATATATCATGATAGATTCCTAAAATTACAACTAGGTTTACCCGATTCCTGGATTATGGTGTCATCTGATCCACATCTGGGGACTTTCTCGGATCATCCACATGCAAAAAAGAAGTAGAAAACATTATCATAATAAAACCAATATACAAAAAAAAAATACATAACAAAAAAAACATTATGCTACATATTAGATTGGTACAATTTTGACGTATTTAAATTGTTCAATTACAATATGGTTTACCTGTTACCTCGAGACTATTGTCATTTGATCAATAGCTGGGCAGATTCCCCAATCAACACTCTACATCAAATATAGATAAGATTATATAAACCAAATGGATACACTCATGAAAAAACACAACTGATTTTTTTGCACATATAAAATTTGTATAATGGAATCGATGTATACCTACCACCTTGAGGCAGGTCTGGTAACATCTACTGTGAGGGAGGTTCCCCTCATAGAACCCTGCATAAAAAAACATAGAAACAATTACTTAACAAAACCAAAATACTCAATTAAGCAATATAAAAACAAAAAAAATTGACGTATTTAAATTGTACAATTACAGTCATGTTTACCTGCTTCCCCGAGGATGTTGTCATTTTATCAAAAGACGAGTGGTTTCCTCATTCAAAACTCTGCAATAACTATATATAACATTATATAAACCAAACGAATATACTCATGAAAAAACACAACAAAAAAACTCTTTTTTCAAATTATATTTGTACTATTACAAATATGTATACATGTTGCCTCGAGGAAGTTGTACTCCTCTGACCAGCTGCTGGGAAGATGCCCCGATCACTACCCTGCAAATTAAATATAGAAAATTTAAACAAAATTATAACAATTTACTAACGAAAAATCCTTAAGAGGTTAAATTAATTATTAAAAGGTTGGGTAAATTGTTGGATGTACCACTTCCATAGTAATCGTGTTTGTATCTACTTGATTCAAACTGTAATTAATAAGCAATTCCCTTGTAACTATTGATTTAATGGCATATACAAATACACAGTTTCCTTCACGCCCCTCAAATATGCAGTTGGGTTTCTTAAGTGTATACCCTGGTTGTGTATTGTTTATAAACCCCACAATATTCCCAGTGGCCTTTGTCCTTCCGTCAATGTACATCATTGCTCCTTTATTTTGATATTTGTCTTTCAGTTGTAAATAATTTGCTGACAACCCATATCTATGCATACTTTGTGTATATTGGACCAGGCGCATCTAATCTTTGTAGTTGTAACAGGGTCCAACATACTCCATCAATTCTTCTCGTAACTGGCCTTTATGCCATCCATGCAAAACAACCCCAATCCATGTAATGATGACGGTGCAATTCGATATATCTTCTCGTTCACACAAAAATATTTGTTTAGTTGAGGAAGATCCCTAGGTACCCATTGTTTCACTAGATGTTTTTACCTTAAAGGCACATCGATGTCGCCTATTGTCTCATCATCATAGGAACATGACCCCCCTTTAGCGAGAAAAAATTCCATGCGTTTATGGAATTTTATTATGATCTTCTAACATCTAGTTGATATAGCCCTTGTAGACCTACTGGATGTCTTACTTTTCTCTAGGATTTCTAAACTTCCCTCACTCGAGCAAGACGTGTCTGACAAATACCTGTTTGTTTCTACCTGCACCATGGGAAAAAACTTGGCAAGTAAGAGAAAAATACCATCTAGTTAAAAAAACCTCCAACCAATCCCAATTTTAAGCAAGAAACTTTAAGGAGTCTCTTTAACTAAATCCAAATCAAGTTCACCAATATCAACCTACCAAAAATTTCTTAATATAGTTATGGATTACTTGAATGAGATGGGAAAAGTAAGGACCTCCAAATTAATGACAAATGGATGATTACTATGTCATGAATTCAGGTATTCCCTTAAACAATGAAATAAGGGAAAAATTTAAAGGTTTCCAAATTTATTCTAACAAAATATAACATAATAGAAGTCACCCAACAATGATCTAGGATTCAAAGTGATTTCAAGTAAACCAAACCTCTTAACAATGAACAATGGTTCAAATGTAGTAGATTTTACACTTCCAATTTTAACAATACAATTGGTGTCTCAAAGAGGATGAATTTGAATATTATGACATTCCATAAGAGGGAAAAATGACAATCAATCTAGGATACTGGAATCACTTTTGTACGTGAAGTGCAAAATTAGATATGAGTGTTAATCCATAACAAATAGAGATGCAAAAATAAATTTGGGTAAGGCACATATTTATTCATCATTCAAAGCACCATATATACGGACTTGAAAACTATGAATTTGGGAGATATAAACAACACTATGGTGTTAACAATATCAATCTTAAACCAAACTATTATTTTCCAAATGCCTATCTTAGAATGTTGAATTGCTTAGCATGAAATGGCGAGTCTAGAGAAATATAAAAGTAAAAGAAGATGAGTCAAATTGGTCTTCTTCAAGGATTCAATAGCATGCAATAATATTGCAAACAAGGATCCTTTTTAAAGTTTTAAAATCACCAATAAATATGTATAGGTTAATAGCTCAAGTCAATCACCCAAACCATGTTGGATCCATCACTATTCTTGGAAAATATAATTTTTAAACTTACAATTATTTGCAATATATCTTGCTCATACCAAGGTTTTAAAACTCGGAACCGAGAGTTGAAGTGGTCGAGGGTCAACTCGGACCAAAACCGGAACCGGTAATGAACCGGAGTGGTTTGATTTCAATGAGCCAGGCTATTAAGAACTGGAGTTTAGGAATCAACATAGAGGATACATCTATCACTAATAAATTCTAATTGAATGCATGCCAACAGATTGTTACATTTTCTTTCTCATGGAGTTTGGATACTCAAATTATTCATGGAACTGGCTCTCTTGAATTATGATGGTTAAGGATACACCCTATTTTATGACATCTCTCCTTTTAAATTGACACCAATATACACCCTTACTATTTAGACTTGGGGATGCTATGAAATATAATACAAAACAATAGTAGAAATTGACAATATTTCGATCCTTAACAACCAAGGTGTAGTTTAGGTATATAACTACACCTTGGCTAACTTATATGTACTACAACCAAGATACACCTCTTCTCATAACTTTCCCTTAAACTATAGTCTATTAAATGAAACTCTATCCTACCAAAACAAGTTCATTCAAGAGGAGGAACACCTCCAACCATGTCCTTTAAAACATCTCAAAAATACTTTACTCTTAACAAATAATTTGACACTTAGCCAACACTTAGCCAATATGTCAACAATTATCCAACATAAAGAATCAAAAGGAACATAACATTCACCACAATAATAAAATACAATCCACATATACAAGGGAGAACCAAAGTGGATGCCTTAAGTTTATATATATGAAAAATGTTATAATGTACAATAGAAGATATAGGCCAACTGCATATCACTATTTTATATACTACAATTATAAAATGAACTGCTACCTTTAGAACTATTAATCCAACCCATGAATATACCACAAGCTTGCCTCCTACAGGTCTTGCATTATTTTCTTATTCACTTAGTCATTGAAGCATTGTCCTACAATGCTAACCTTGAACTTAGAACAACAACAAAACACTTACACACTTGTGTGAAAGAAATAGTGTTTGATTAACTTCCTTACCACTTTTGAATCATCCTCATTTTATAGTAACTTGACTTGCACTTTCGTACATCCTAGGAATCACACAATCCCCTCCAAGTCCAAGTAGGCATAAATTTCCAATCATCCATCTCAATTGTTCCCACATAACTTATCCACCAATATCCTTATCTAATGGTGCTACATCCAAGTGCCACATGTCTTCAATAATCCAAAGGTGGACCCACATCAAAGTGTGCCCAACCATACATCCAAATTTCATTCGTAAATCTTGGGATCATGGTTATTTACACATATACGCCACTTTTCCATGTTATCATATGGCCCTTGGATTATTATTATTTACAAAATCTGTTTTTATTAAACATTTGATTAAAATAAAATATTCTTTTTTGATCTTTATTCCATACATTTTGTGCTTCCTCTTATTCAAATAAGTTGACTTGTTTTGCATAACGTTTGAAGTTAAAATGAATCAACAAAACTTTGCGAGAAGAAGAAGAAAAAATGCATAGAACAACCATTAACATTTGATCACGGTCCATTTCACATTTAACCTCCAACTATTGGTTCTTTTGTCTTATAATCAAAACAATAAATCCTCATACATTTCATCCTCCCATTTATTTAAAGTATGTAATTTATCCATGTGATGCAATTCTTTGGATTTATGGTTTACCATATAGATATTCTTTAGTTTCATTCATTGTGATTCCATGGATGTATGGATCATTATTTGTGATAGCCTTCTCACCTTCCTTTGCTAATTTTTGTTTCAACATTATCTTAATGTGCTTAATTACTACAATATTCCAAGGTTTGTGGTGCACCTAGTCTTTGAGATAGGGCACCTGACATGTATGTGGTGAATCTTTCCAATTTACAAGGGAACTCAAAATCAACTCTGTTCACCACTAACCATCCATCTTATTCAGCCAAGAAATTCAGTGACCACCGAAGTGATCATGCAATGTAAGTGATTATGTTATACTATATCACAATATTCATAATCATAGTGCTCCAGAAACCCTGATATCAATTTTCCTCAAATAGTGAATTTAGTTTCACTAAGTCTTCGATAAGACCTCTCTACTAGTTTTACACACACATGCATCTACTCTCTTGATGAGTTCTCCTTCTCGTTATGCAAGGTTAACACAAAACCCCCATATTGAATTCTCTCATGCAATCATATTTGAGCTTCATGCCCAAAAGCCACCAATCTCAGTTATTTCATGCAGACGACACATTGTAGAAACTGGAAACTTATAGTTTCTACATGACTTCTAAATTTATTGTCGGCAACTGTTATTTGGAATTTCGTCAAAAAATATATCGAGTCCTTCCCAATCCAACTCCACCACACTAATCTTCTAAGTCTTAGAAATAATTCTACAACTAGAACTTAAGCATGTTCTTCCCAACAACCTTCAACAGGTTTTAATGACTGGAACTTCACAAAGAATTTCTACCCAGTCAACCTTTCACACTCACCTAAAACCCCAAATCATTAACCATTGGTTTAATCTCTCATTCAAAAATATTAAAATCCCTCGAGTAATTAACATACATAGTCATATATTTACAAAAGTACTATGCATTCTTTATCAAGTCATATAGAGAATTCAAATAAACTTGTCATTCGATTTCTACAGGATTTTCTTCTAAGTCTTGAAGACTTTTGTAGGAATTGGAACCTCTAAGGGTTCTAAGAAACTTCATATCTCCTTAACTGAAATTCCAAAATAATTTCTGCCCATCTCTTCTCTAAATGAGTTTTATAAATCTTATGTATTCCCTCTAGAATTCTGATACAACTCATTCAACATTGGGGGAAATAGTACAGTAGATTTTAAAGCAAAGTGCCTCACAAAATTGCAATGAACCATGAACGATGGAGCCTATACTGTATATGCATTCCATGAATATGTTAGATTGATTGTATGACATTGTCAACCAATACATGTTAAGCTATTTGAGATTGTGGCGCTTTGTTCTTGACATCATTGTTAAGCTTACACATATGGGATATATTATGTGTGTTTGTACATATAAAAAAAAGAAGGAATCCATTGAGGCATGAATCTACTATAGGTGTTCGTTTTTAATATATTCATTGTGTGAAAATGCTATGACTTAATTGGGATGAAGTATGTCATTGGAATTATGGGAAGCTCCAACTTTTCCTTGGTTGTGGTTCACCATTGCAAACAATAACTAGATAGGACACGTACAATCAACAAAAAGTAAAACAATACAACTGACTTGGGAATTATCCATTGATTCAACAAAAACAAGGGAAATATGACGTGTATAAATTTGACACAAAAAAGTAATCAACTTCGGGCAGCCAAAATCCAAAGTTGATTGAGGATCCAACTCTCACACTAGATAACAGTTTGCCAAATTTCCATAGGGGTCGTTGGCTAATTGTATAGGTAACTGAAAAAACAAATGAACAATGATAAATCAAGCTCACCTGGTGAATGAAAACAACTCATCTTGTTCTTAATTTTCATATTCTTTCTAACATAGTATTGTCCCTCTCCTTCTTGCTAGGATGATCGAAACTGAATTTAAATTCACATATCAAATATCACTTACAACATGAATGGATCACTTGACAATAGACATTCAGTGAAATAAAATCAAAATACATGAAATATGAAAAACAAACACATGCTAACATATCCCACAACTCCCCCCGTGTCGGGTGTCAACTCAAGAGACAGGACAATGTAGGGAAGAACAAGTGGTTGGTCATGTGGTTGAATGTCTGGTGGTATTATTGAAGAAGGCGGTGAATAGACAGGAAAAAATGAGAGGCAAGTTCTATTACTGTTAATGTACAACATGTAGGGGGAGGATCCTAGAGGATCCATTCACTCACACAATGTATATTGAGCTAAAGGACCTACGATAGATTTGGAAACCAAAAAATCAAATGATGAAGCCAGAGTTAATGGAATGGACTTGCATTTTAACAGAGAAGTTGCATGGTAAAAGGCACTCGAATCTATGGTGGGTAGACATGGGGAGATCAGTCGTGTGGGAGCTATTTGACCCAAGAAGAATGCATCATCTCTCAGGCTAGCATAGTCCATCAACATCCTATATTGGGCATGGGTTAACGATGCCAAAGAAAGGAAAGCAGGCGGGCATCGCTTGTAAAAATGGATACATAGTTATTAAAGGAAAGCCCTGCAAGGTGGGAAGACCACATACCGAAGACATAATACCATAATAACCTAATACCCTAGAATTAAATACCCCTAATACCCTAATAACCTAAGCATTAAAGACCCATGACTATTTTGGTGTCTGATTTAGTGAAATAATTATTTATAGGCATAATTGAAAGGTGGGACAACCACATACCGAAGACAATGTCGCTACTAATCCAACTGCTGGTCTTGAGAGTCCAATCAAACCCCCTACTCTTTCTCATGCTTGTGCTTGTGAAATTGAAACCCTTGTGGCATCATTTAACGATGGTTAAGTCCGAATTGAATTCCACATTCCCACCAACAACGGTGCCACATTACAAACCAAAATCGTAGAACACTCCACAGAAGATAAGAAAAACCCTATCGATCAATGTTAGAAAATCAATTCATCATTGCACTGCCCATCACACAACAAAAATGACACCACATTACAAACTAGACCACAGGTCTGAATCAGATGCAAAGGAGGTGAACTTTTCCCTCCACAAAACAGAAAAAAGCCTCTATAGTTCAATGTTGGAATAACATTTCATCACTGCATTGCCTGTCACAACAACAAAGTCGCCTCATTACAAACCAGACTGCAGGTATGAATCATGGAAATTTCCCTTGACAAAATGGAGAAACAATCCAATGTTATTCACTTCATCGTTGTTCTTTGGAATATCAACATTTCGTTTGGAAATGAAAATTGTGTGTTGCAATCCACCAATTTGTTTGTGGTTTTACCCATCCTAATTTTTTTTAATCTATGTGCACGATTTGAAATATTGGTTTTGAATATTGTATGTATATCTTGGACTTCCATCTATTAAGGTTGGTTATTAAAATACCGTTAGCTCTTAGGACATGTCACTAATAGTAACATGTCCTAATATTTAACTTCATTTTCTATAACAAACCAAGACATTTCAATAAGATGGTTGATATTCTTCATATTCCAACTCAAGCATCATACTTTTATAATCTTCAAAATTTAAACTAGTTATTTTGTGATCATCGATTGGGATGGGTTTGACGATAATGGATGTGTCATGACTTAGTCCTATACTAGTATAGTGTACTGATTATTGAGTTTAGTAATGAACCAATGTATTTGGGTCAAATAGTTGGGACAAAATGATTCCATGTTGTACATATGATCCCCTCATCCACGAGCATTTCTTTTTCAAGCATGCTCTTCAAGTTTTTACCTAGAGAATGGAGTATCTTATTTGGGTACGTTGAGTTAGATTAGGCAGGCTATATGATAGGTTTTTAAGAGTGATCTTGAACATCATCCTCATTATCTTATTTGTAATGTCATACTAATTATTATTTTTCCACTAAAAGGTTATATCCACACAAGTCAAAAAAATCAATGTAACCAATCACACAAAAACATGAAAGATTAGTACACGAAAGTATTAGTTCCTATCACCTCTTAATAACAATTTCTTTAACTCCTAACATATATTAAAGCTTGTAAAAATTCTCTTTTGTAAGAGACTTTGTGAAAATGTATACAACTTGACTATCTGTAGGGAAATAGAGCACTTTAAAATCATGATCCTAAAGAATCTTTATGATGAAGCGCATGTGCATTTTAATGTGTTTTTTTATTGACATTGAACTATATCTTTGCTGAACTTAATGGAACTATAATTTTGACACTAAATTGTGGTTAGATACTACTAATGGAATCAAAACTCTAAAAGGATATGTCGAATCCACAACACTGCTTGACTTGAACTAACATTTTGTTGATACTCTTTGATCCAGGTGGATCATCTCAAAGTCGATCCGAATTAAAGTATTGAAAAGGTAAAATAAATCTTATAGGGGTGAAGCGCTCGTCAAGATATTTTCGACAATGCTTGTTTCGTGAAAAAATACCTCAAGATGAAGAAGGTACTCAAGTTTGAAGTTTCGACAATTTTGGTTAAATTGACAAAAATAATGAGTTTTTGGTCAAAATTTCGTACTATAAGTGGGAGTCCATGGGATTCGACCCAAAGTATTTACCCATCTCGCCTAACCAATTACCCTGCATATGTTCCTTATAAAGCATAAGACAAAGGTTGTATATAATGTGGGACCAAATATTAGTTTGAAAAGTGATGTCCCAAGGGCTAAACCCTCGGCCCATGTGCCATGTAATATTATTATATGGTACGTTGGAAGCCAAGTGTATGTCCACCGTGGCATAACCAACGATACCAAACGGTGGAACCATATGGCAATGTGGTGATACATATAAGAACCACGTATAAAAAAACGGGACCATGGGAGAGGCCCACGGGTTTGACGCAGATATCTCTGCCCCATGCTACATACACCCTACCACGCGCCAATAGAATAAATCGTGGCAGTTAAAATTTAAATCTAGCTACGGAGGTTGTGGTTAAAAACTGGCGCATGGCCTGATGGCCCGCGACCCAAAAATAATCTTTTTTAACATTATAAAAAACCACGAAGTTCCAGTCGGAGGGAAAATACCGAGAGGCGAGAGAAAACAAGGTTTTTTTTTTGCACTCAGAAAACATAGCCGAGAGTAGGAACAAATCCCGAGGAGGTTATTGCACAAATAGCAAGGTGGTATTGGCACGCTTCCCAAGGTGGTATTGGCACGGATCCCAAGACGATTTGCATAGAGAACGAGGTGGTTTCAGAATAGTTTCCAAGGTGGTTTTTGCTACACAGTGCCCGAGTTTCGTACATGAATCTGCACTATTTTGTCTTATTTGCAAAAGTTTTCCTCGATTTACGTGCTACAAGAGGCCTCAGGAAAACCAGGTTGAGTTTATACTCATTTTTCTTGATTTTTCGAGAGGAACGTAGTAGTGCAGTCTGTTTCTGTGTCTGACTGAAAAAATGTAGAAGTGTTTCTAGAACACACATTTTGTAAGCATTTGAAGGCTTTATCGATCGACCTGCCCATTTGGAAGTGGCCCAAAGAAGTAGCCAGGGGGTTTGGTGAACTTCGTTATCAACTCTTGTTCTCATTTATGGTTTGCTTACAATTTTGTGTGCTTATGTTCTTGATGGATTCTCTTTAATTATGAATTTTAAATCTTTTTTATGAGTAATTGACATTCAAATTTTACATGCAATTAATGGTTATAAAGATCCTTGAGTAATTTTCAGATCACTCTTCTTCTATTGAAGAAATATCAAGGGCTTGTTTCTTCCTCTAAGAAAAATTTAGAGGTCTAGAACAAATTTTCAAAGCATAACCTGCAAAGATGACGATGACGATGCCGATGATGATGATGATGATGACGACGAAGATTATGATGATGAAGATGACGATGACGATGAAGATGGTGATGATGATGATGATGAAGATGGTGATGACGATGATGATGATGATGAAGATGATGACAACGACGACGATGATGATAATGATGCTGATGATGATAAATATGTTTATGATGAATATGATGATGATGATGATGAAGATGGTGATAATGATGATGATGATGATGAACAAGATGATGATGAAGATGTCGATGGGGAAGAGGGTGATGATGACGATGACGAAGACGATGATGATGAAGATGGGGATGACGATGATGATGTCCGATGGCATGATGAAGATGACGATGGTGATGATGATGAATCCAACGACCTCACCATACCACCGATGGCAACTTATATCGGATATCAGATTGCTTAATGTAATTTCGGTAGGATATCTGATGCCCCCTTCAAAAGAGTGTGATAAGCTTTCCAAACCACCGATGCCAAACATCGTTGGTATTTCTAGGTATCTACGTCAAATATCCTACAACGATGATGACGATGCTGATGATGCTGAAGATGGTGATGACGATGATTATGATGATGATGATGAAGATGGTGATGATGATGGTGATGAATATGGTGATGATGATTATGATGATGAAGAAGATGACGATGATGATAACGATGACGACGATGATAATGATGATGACGACGACGATGATGATGATGATGACAATGAAGATGGTGATGATGATGATGATGATGAATATGGTGATGGCGATGATGATGATTATAATGAAGAAGATGATGATGATGAATATGGCGATGAGGAATAGGGTGATGAAAATGATGACGATGAAGATGATGATGATGAAGATGGTGATGACGATGATGATGTCCGATGACATGATGAAGATGATGATGGTGATGATGATGAATCCAATGACCTCGCCATACCACCGACGATAACTTATATCGGATATCATACTTATAATAATGTAATTTTGGTAGGATATCCGACGCCCCCTTCAAAAGAATGCGATGAGCTCGACAAACCACTGGCGCCAAACGCCGTCAGTCTTTCTAGGTATATGCGTCAAATATCCTACAACGATTATGATGATGATGATGACGACGATGATGATGAAGATGGTGATGACAATGATGATGAAGAAGAGGATGATGATGATGTTGATGAAGATGGTGATGATGATGACGATGAAGATGGTGTGATGACGATGATGATGATGACGACGATGATGTTGATGATAATGATGATGATGATGATGATGATCACCTAGGATGGATCTTATAGTGTTAAACATGGTCATATGGGACGTAGTACAAGGATTTACACATTACATGATTCTTGAGACACTATTCATGGTCTAGTTAGGGATAGTAAAGTTGATTCATGTATTTTTCCTAGGTGTGATTAGAGACAACAAAAAAACATGATGATGATGAAAATGATTATGATGATGTTAGTTATGATGAAGATGAAGACCACGATGATGATGATGGTGATGATGTTTGAGTCTAGAAACCCTCCCACATAGTCAATGCATGCATCTAGTCTAACCATTCCAAATTTCAGTTCAAGTTGACACATATTTAAAAAATTTCAACATTGGCCCCACGTAGCACATTAATTAATATATAGGTATGGTTTTTGTTGCTCAAATTGTTATTGTCATTCATGTTTGAGTCTGTAAAACCTCCCACACCTTTAATGAATGCATAAGGTCTAACCATGCCAAATTTTAGTCCAAGCCAACACAAATTTAAAAAATTTCAACGTTGGACCCGTGTAGTTCATGATCAAGCACACCATTTGGGTTAGCATGATAATTGTGCATTTCATTACTAAGATTCTCTTTGTTTCAAGAATAATTTAATATTCTCTACTAAACAAGGCCAACCATGTGAAGGTGGTCTCTATTATATCCCATCCCCCCCTCAAATCACTCTCAATTCCCCTAACCCGATAAAATCTATGTAAAAAAATTAAATGTGTTTTTTGTCATACTTTATAAGAAGCAATGTTTCTAATTACAACATATGCCAACATACGGAAAATGTAAATAACACTAAGAAACAGTTAATTTATACGTACTATAAAATTCAATATTTCTATCACAATATTAAATCAAAATATATATAGTAGATATATTACTGCATACCTCGTAAACTTCAATGGAGTTCATCATATTCTTCATCCAATTCATCATCTATATCATCCGACCCAGAGTCAACATTGTAAGGATTATCCATATCATCATCGTCGTCTATGTCAGTTACGATCATCATGTCATCATCGATATTATCTTCATGCACATTTGTAATATCCCGAATTTTGGACCTAACACTTATAGGCATGTGCCTATTGATTATGATGATTATCTTGATGTTTTATTTTTATATTGGGTCGAAGACCCCACTTCATATGAACATGATGATTTGTTTTATATATTGGGTGTAATCCAATTATTGATGATATATGTATATGCTTGTTTGCATTGGGCGTGGACCCTGAAGCACATGATTGATGAGATGTTTTGTGTTGAGCGGAGAGATCTAGCGAACTTAAGTGATTGATGAATTGTGTTGAGAAAGAATCTTTGGATCACATGATTACTTACCTTTGTGTTGAGTGAGAAGCTCTAGAACACATGAAAATATAATTGGATGTGTTGGGAAAAAGCCCTGGAGCCTTCCATGTTGATGTTGAGCATAAGCTCTGGAGCATCGAATCCTTGGCCATTGTATCCCTAGGTGTATCGTACAAGTACATCCTAGCATTTAGTGTTGAGCGAGAGCTATGGAATTGCACTATGTTTGTAACTCCCTGTTATAAGCGTTGAGTATGGGCTCTGGTAAGCTCTAGGGGTTACTGAAAAGAATAAAGTCATTCCAGAGTGAAAACGACTCGAGGAAAATATTGATCTCATCATACTTATTTTTAAGTGATTAAATGAAATTTCAAATTTCTGTATTCTCATCAAGTAGTAAAGAACTACCATGTTATATGAGGGAATCCGGCATGCAAGGCTGTTTAGAGTTTCCTAGCCTAGTAGACCTCAGCCATATATCTATTTGGCCTTCATGAAGAAGTGTCATTAAGTCTAGGGATCATGGTACATGATGCCCAAAGACAATTGTTAACAAGTGTTATAATACTATGTATTTTCTACATAGTATGTAAAAAGAATTAATTATTATTAAATAAATAATTAAATAAAAGAAAGAAGAGAAGCTCCATCAATTATTATTTATTATTAAAGGATTAATAAATAGTATAATTCCTATGAAAGTCTAACTAGGAACTAGTTAAAAGTTCCTAAGTTAAAGTATTGAAAATTACCAAAGTAATTAAAAAGGGTTAAATCAAGAAATCAAGTATTTCTTGATTTAACTGTCCCTTGACTGAAAAGTCTGTCTATAAAGACTCAAACCAAGCAAAGGCTTGGGGTTCTGATTTTTTGGGAGAATTATTATTCTGCTTGTTTTTGCTCTCAAGTGAATTCTTGGAGAACTTTTTCCTGCAAGGAAAAGAAGAATTGATTCAGAACTGAATACCAGTTAGGAAACCCTACCTTAAGAGCTCTAATCTACTTGCATGTTGGATTCTAGCTCGAGGGGATCCGGATTTAAACTACGAACGGTTTTGGGTCATGGTTGGGTGGAACATGGTAGTTCCCAAGTGATTTGGTCATCAAAAAGAGGTCAAATCTGCATTGAATTTTTAATGTTGGTTATTTGAGTGTGCAGGTTCAGCCATTAACAGAGCTTCAAATTCAGGTATGAAGCCCTTGACTGCCTATTCTAATTTCCTAGATTAACTGTTGTTTATGCTAGGTAAATGATTTCAATACATTTCCTAACCCTATGTGTTAGATATTCTGGTTAATAATCTGTTGGGGTTTGTATTTCTTAAATATTAACCTTAGGATGTAAATTTTATCATATACTGTATATTACCATGGTTTGTATCTGTAAGTTGTTTTCTGTATTATTCCAATACTTAGTTTCTGTTTACTATATCTAGGTTTTTTTATCAGTAGTATATATATTTTGTCCTTTGGGTTTTGGTACTCTGCTGACATATTACAATTGTCAGCAGAGGCTTGTTTCAGTTTTAAATTAAAACTAGTTCAGCAGTAAATAAACCAAAATGCTAAATATAACTATTTAGTAACATAGCTAGATTATAAATTAAATCAACTTAGAATAGATTATAAATAAAACAAGGCTAAACAAATCTTTAAATACTACCTTTCTAGGTCTATCTCCATAATACAACTAAATATCATAACATTTCATTTAAATAAAACAACATCATAAGTAAATGAATAGAGGAGGAGTCGTGACCATCCATGTGGTCCTTTATCAAATCTCTGCTCACAAATATAAAAGAACCCACAATTCTTTTTAAATCACCATAATCGCATAACATTAATAAACTAATAATTAAACCTTAAATGCCAACAAAGGTCACGACATTGATTCCTCTAGATGTCCATACCTAAGGCCAAAAAAATAATAATAACCATAACATAAAATACACAAACATAAATCAAATAGCATCACCATGCTATTGATCTTTAATCAACTAAAAGCCACGAAAATTACATAATGCACAGAAACCAATTCTTTTATAATCTATAATCTTTACACATAGTAACACCCAGGATTAATTCTTGTAGGTCATTTTCCTATTAATCTAAGGCCACACTATACATTTGGGTATGCAGGTAACAAATTTTAATAACCACCATGCTTCTCATAGAAACGTCAAAACACTACTATCAACTAATACATTCGTTACAACGAGGGTTATAGCACCAACACTAAGACACGGCCTCGGCCACAAATATTTTAAATATACAGTCCATCCATGAGAACCTACAACATGATAGAAGTCATGGGATTTCCACATACTCCACATACATAATAAACCAAAACAAATCAACAAGAAGCGTAACCATTCAAGCTGGAACAATGAGTCTGTTGTGAGCCAAGGCCATACATGGCATGGCTTCACCCATTTACTGCCCATAAATCACAGCTAAGTAATAATTATAAATGTGCATAGAGAACCCATGAAGGAAATTGCCTCATCCAAATACCAGTAACCGAAATGACTGTCGCAGCATAAGAGTTAACATGCAGTCCCTTTATTAAACATTACTAAAAATGCATAATGAAATCGTATGCACATTATACTATATTAACCATTGTCATTTTATAACAATGTAACACAATATTTATTTACATCGAGGTTACATAGTTACCATTCACGACCGAAAACAAAGCTTACACATGCAAGCCAATGGGCTATGGCACCATTGCAAGCAATGGTGCAGCCCATGGCACTAATGCCCATGTCTTCAAAATGATTTACTTAACCAAAAATGATAATTTTCTTAAACAAAGACAGAGACTGCTAGTAGTCCCAAGTATTTTTGTTTTCACTTCTAACAGCACAAGTCTTTACAATCCCAAACTTAAAATGCTTACATAGAGCCGAATGACCTTAAGTTTCAATTTATGGCTTAATTCCTTCACATCTAAAAACCCCAGTCCGTCCTTTACAAGCTCGAAGGCAAAATAAAAAACCCACAACATAAAAACCCAACCAAGCAACAAATCCAAACACAGTATTCCCAAAAGGGCCAAGAGGTAGCAAGTATAGACTTGCTAACAGGATTATCGTGGCCACTTTGCATCACATTGGAGTCGACAATGAAGTATGGAGCCACCCCACTTTCGCTAACCTGTCACTTGCAACCAAAATCGAATACGATATGGGTGAGAGGTATGACCACGTTTAAATGCAACAATGCAAACCATAGTAATGCTGAGAAGCCAAATGGGCTCTTACCTTCGCTGCAATGGAGGTCACCTCCATTCTCCCCTGAGTAGAGCAAGACCAAACCCCAACTCAACCAAATCAAATGAAAAAACCATCGTGTGTCAAGCCTTAAGATTGGGGCTGTCACATTTTCCAAGAGCATTAATGGCACCATCTGGTGACCATTATTGTATTGCCAAAACCCACTCTCCTTATTTCAGTTTCGTTGTATTTTCGTGACCTCCAATGCAATGCATAAACCCCTCTAATCTATGGTTCAACCATATGGTAAACACACCACCCAAAACCATTTGCAATGTATCATATATTACAAGGACTATGTAATGTATGATCCATACAATGTTTTGTCACCCCAAAACATTAACGTAGGACTTAGATTTAATTACAAGGTCTCATTCATACATGGTAGGCGCTAGTCCAAAGTCAAGTTCCAAAGCTTAAGTATATAGGTAATATATAAGCCATATGTCTAGAGCTTAGGGCCTTATCTCCCTTTTTTCAAAGCATCAATGATTAAGGACCATGGCATACAAAGTATGCCATGGTAGTATTTTTGTTTATATTAAGACCAAGGTCTGAACGGTAAACAAGTTTATGACTTTCCATTAAAACAAGATAGTCTTTAATAACAGTAATAAAATAGGCATAAAGTATATTTGTATAGATTATTTAGGTATCACATAGTTAATTATCTAGGCTAGATAATTAACAAATAAGATTACCTTGCTATCAATCTGAAGCAGTAATGAAGCATAATGATGAAAAGTAAGAACAAATAAATATCGAAATGATCCAATCTCCCTACTAAGCCTTTTGACACAAGGTAAACCTGAAAGTAAATAAAAGAGGTGCCTTAGTTTGATTGATCTAAGTAATCCTGCGTAACAAGTAATACTTTACCTCTCAGACCGTCATGGGAGAATGAGTTCCGCCACTCCGCCCACTTTGTTTCCACAAAAAAACTTAAGTCAAAAATTAATAAACAACAAGTAAACATGCGCTGAAGTAAACGAGGTTCTATGCACATAATTAACACATCGATAGTAATGATGAAACAAGAGGCTAGTTTATTAAACAAACTCATGACATCGTAAGTAAAATTTACTAATAATAAATGACTGAAATAAAACGATAGAACACAAGTATAACTTACGAATAGACAACAGTACAAGTAGGGTACGTATTTTCCGCAAGAGTAATAATGTTCCATTTAGGTAGTTTTTACTAGCTTATAATTTTTTTTTTCAATTTTTGGGGACATTACAACATTATCTGCTACATCATCTGATTCAACTAATTCTTTGACATCTTCTTCTAGAAAATGATCATCTAACTCATGTTGTTCATCTTCAACATATTCTTCTTCTTCGAGACCCTCTTCATTACCTTCCTCTAGGTTATAATTTACTAATCTTCCCCTTGGATCGTGTCTCACAACAATGACCAACCCGCTCTACCTGGAACCTCAGAGAAGAATACATGTTCAAATTGGCTTGGATGAACATAGGAATCTATTCCTAGCTTAAACAACCTTTTATTTACCATGGTAAATCCATTATCATGTTCAATAATAGTTTTTTCGGGATCACGTTGATTCGATCGTAACCTGTACCATTTGATAATGAACAAAACTACCATGAAGGAGTTAAAGTCACACTAAAGAATATCTTCCAGATACCCATAGTATCGATTTTTTTAGAGTTCTGGATGTTTGCCACTTCTAGAGGAAATATTGGTCACCTCAAAGACTGCATATATCCCACAATCTGATGTTTTCTTCGTTTCATCCAACTTTTTGATGCGATATCTACATCCATTGCACCACATAACCTTATGGTGTTTTACCTACAACAAGCCATACACAAAAATATTACATAATGATCCAATATTTATGATTAACTGCATGTTTATGCCATACAGGGAAAAAAATCAATGTGTACATCAATATGTTTGCAAAAAAAAAATAGTGTGGTTGATTAATATGCTTTCCTGCTTAGCTTTTAAACCATATGCTAAATTGATTTCCCTTTGTGTAAGATTGGTATCTCCATTGCAATGTGCTGCCTTAACCAATGAAGCCACACCTTCCCATAATATTCCATGATTAGATTGTTCACATTGTTCAATCCATACCTTCATCCAATCAAGATTGTTTGCGATGTATAAATGAATTGCATCCCACTCTCGACCAACTGCTTGATGACAATAGAAATTAAAATTCAATGCAAATGTATATTGTCTTAACAAAGTATACACTCTTAATTGATGCAACATATTGAATCTAAAAATATAATATGTATGATATATATACATAAAATCAACAATCAAATCTATTATATTAATTAATATCCACTAGCTAATAATTACCTTTCACCTTCCTCTATCTACCTTTCCCCTTCAGGTACTCCCCTTCAAAATTGTTATATGAGTCTAGATCACAAATGTGATGTAAATTGCGCTTTGACGCTAAATTAAGAAGATATTCATTAATATACAACTTGTTTTGGTATACCATATATCCTTCCATCATAGAACCCTCAGCACGTGCTCATTTTCTAACCAAGCCCATCATAAGTTTCAAGTGCCTCTGAAATATCCACATGGATATTGAGTGCACAGGTCCACGCAATTCAATCTCCTCAACTTGGTGTATGAGGTGGTGTTCCTCTAGATTGAAAAATACCGAAGGTAGATGTTTTTGCATTTCACATATGAGACGAGGAATTTCTCTCCTCCAATACTTTATATCTTCTTTATGGATTTCTTTAGATACAACCATCTACAAGTGACACAAACCAATAACGAGATTTAACAAAAAAAACATTATATTACATAACATGAATTAGCGCATAAAAATAAAATATAAGTTCTACGATGAATTAAACAAACACGGAGCACATGTAAAAAATCGCTACTTACCTCATGTATTTCCCAAGATTATATATAAATTGTTTGACATTGTTGTCGAAGTTGTCTGGGGGAGAGAGAGAGGTAGAACATACTGTAACAATATACAAACCACATCATTTTTTAAACAAAGAGTAGACAAACAAAATAACAACAATATGCACCCGAATTAAAAAACAATAATTATATGGATACCATAATAGTTAGCTTCATGAATACATGCCAATCATGCATTTTCACCCCCACAAAATCACCTTTCTTTGTTATGATATTCTTCAAGTTCACACAAAATCCAGTGGGAAATTTATTTTTTCACATGACTTATTTTACAACATTACTTTGCTGCTCTGTTAACATCCATGGAAGTGAGTTTATATTAATTTGTTCTTTGTTTCTATGAAATTGAATGATTTCTTTCATTGCATGGTTTCCTTCTTGAATTTTTTTGCAAATTTTGACAATTCTTTCTTTCTCACTCCTTCCATCCAAGATTTTCCATAATGTTTCAGACACATTCTTTCTGATATGCATTGTATCAAACAGATGAGCAATTTGTAGGTGCTCATAGTAGGGAAACCTACTGAATTGTTTAGGATAACTTTTCATTCCTCGTGGAATCCCATTATTGCCTTCATTATTACAATGGACATCATGAATCGTAGTTTATAAAGAAATTACAGAAATCAATGTCAATTACAGTAAACAACACACAATAAAAAAATACATAACATTTCATATACGATGATTCATATGTATCAGCTTGACGATCTCTATTACATTGCAACTTCCATAGGTGATGTTTCATTCTCTACGGTTTTAATGCAGTGTCTTGCTTCCCATTGAATAGATTTTTTTCGGTAGTTTGATACCTGTGATTCTTAGAGAGGAAGTTCCTATACTCATCAAACACCTCCTATCTTAATATTTTTGAACGACAAGATTTGATTTTAGGACCACAAACTGGACATGCAAATTTTTCTTTTATCTGAAGACCTACATTAGGATATGACATATCTATGTCAATGATAATTATATATAAAATGAATGGAATATTAAAAAAAACATGTGTGCATAGTACTATATTAACTAGTTCATAAAATTAAATGCAATTAAAGTGGAACTTATCAATATAAACCACAAAAATGGGTTAACCCTAGGGCATCATGTATTGTCCATACAAGCATTACATGGAATTTAAATTTCCTTTGTCGTATTGGTCTAGATATGCCATAAATAGTGATGCCATTCCATAACTTTAGTAGCTCGTCTATAAGAGGTTCGATATATACATTCATATATTTAACTTGGTACTTACCTGATTGATTTGAACATATAAAATATATAATTATGAGTACCATTTAGATATATAAACCATGCACAAGAGAAAAATAAAAAATATATATATATGACATTAGGAAACAAAATACAACAAATGAGATGCCACTACATAAAAAGAAAAGTTATAGACACAATATACTTGGAATAATCATCGACAACATTATGTGCTACCTCTTTATTGACATCTATGGAGGAATGTTATTGTTGATAACAAAAATAGGCCACACTGTGTAAACGGATCTCATCTTTGTAAATGGATTGACACCATCTACAGCCAAATAAATCCTAATATTACGACGTTCTTCTTTAAAGTGACGCCATTTTTCCTCCATATCTCTAAATGCAGAACCATCTACAGGCATTCAAATAATGTCATCTTGACTTATGTTCCTTACATGGTAATCCATAAATTGCACTATGTTTTTGCACCTGAACAATCATTGCAAATGTGGAACAATGGGAATATAACGAATAACCTTGCGAGGCACATTTTTTGTTATTTGATCTGTTCGATTTCTACTGATATGGAATTCAAGACATTCTATTGCAAATTCATGCTAATTATAATATATAACATGGTCATCAGGGCATGCATGAATTGCTTCATGCTACATTCCAATTTCTTTCATGATGGAAAATAAATCTCGATATGTGTGAGGTAAAATATTTGACAGTGGTAACAAAAATTCATCTATCAAGCTACAACAAATTAAAAAAAAAAATCTAGTTAATAAAATATATAAATAATATTAAGGAAACACATTTTATCTGTATTAATTTGACTTATGAATTAACATTAAAATTATTAGAGGAACAAAGATAAACTTTATCACAATCATATATATGTGATGGATTATTTTACATACCTTAAAATCCGTGTGACTGGTGTCTTTGAAAGACCATTCATAACCTTCAAGTTCATTATCAACAATATAGCAGAGAGAATAGTTGTGTTGGAGCCTTCATAAAGGGGTTCGTATGCCTTCTCAAGAAGAGGTAAATCATGAACATCATCAAAGTCATCAATATTTTCATGATCGTCATCATCATCATCATCCATTCTAACATTAAATGAATCATGGATCAATGTATTTTTACCATCATCTTTAACTATGTTATTAGCATGATCATCTTCTTCAATATGATCATTAATTTGTTCTCCATTATTCATAGCTCCATGTTCCTCTGGTACTTGTTTTGAAAGCACTTTCTCTAAACGATATGCCATAGGATGTATTTCCTTATAATTACATGAAAACATCAATAGATATACGTTAATATAATAAAGATTAAAATAATACATACATTTACCAAAGCAATCAATATAAAAAACATTTATAATGCAAAACTTACAAATGGATGATATTCATGCCACTCCTCAGCGTGTCCATGTTCCCTACAATGTTTTTTGGTTGTTGTAATATTTTTCTTCTCCTCTTAAATCCCCTTCATTGACTACATAGGAAATAAAATTTTCCATCACCCTTTCTTTTCAGTCCATCCCACAATCTAACAAGCAATTGTCAATTTTGTTCATCTAAATCAAGAATATTGGTATTTGAAATTTTCTCACAAAAATCATGAATGAAAACTATCGATCTTAAGAAATCAAGCTCCACACATCACTATTTCTACAAAACATCTTTCGAAGAATAAAATAATTTCCGCAAACCGTCGCTTTTATAGCAAACATGACGGAAATTTTCTGTAATTTATAGATTTTCAAATTCATCTTTTGTCGGATATCCGACAACAAGAAATCCTAGTTACAATTATAAAAAACATGAGATATACGTTGAAACTCCAACAAGAGAGAGGTTGGAAATCTGACAATAGAGACGTCGGAAATCCGATACGAGGGATGCCAAAAATCCGACATTTATTTCTATCAATTTAAGAAAATTCAATCAAATTTCATAATTTGAAGGTGAAATACGATGACACAGTATTTTTCGGTGGTTGTCGTCGATTTTTCTCATCGGATTTTGGGTTCAAATTTTGTAGTGATATTTTCAATATCACTGAAAAATGAATCATTATTGGAGCTACGTTTTCATATAAAAAACTATATAAAATATTAAAGAAAATAAAACAAACAAACAAAAATAATTTTAAAAAACTAATGTTTAAAAAAAATTAAAAACAAAAGTATAAAAATGATTTTTTAAACTTCAATATTAAAAAAAACAAAAAAAAACTAAACTAAACCAAGCTAAACTAAGTTGAACTAAGCTAAACTAAACTAAAAGAAAATAAACAAAAATAAACTAAACAAAAAATACAAATAAACTAAACAAAAGTAAACTAAAATAATATAAAATAAAATAAACTAAACAAAAAAATAAGCAAAACAACAAAAATAACAAATAAAAAAACAAAACAACAAAAAATAAATAAAACAAAATAGGCAAACAACGAAGCTGGAGTGTAAAAGGGGTTTTGGAGGGGTGGAATTGTGCCACCCCTCCCTACCCCCTTTTACATACCACCTCCACCATCTCGCCACCACTGCACCACCACCTCCCACTCAACCCTTCCCCCTCCCCTCCACCTATAATGTAAGGTGTGAATTTTATTTTAATTTTTGTTGTCTTTGTTTTTATTACTTTGTTTTCTTTACAATATTTGTTTTTTTAAATTTACTTTTACACTTTGTTTTATAAAGTTTAAAAAAAAAATTAACACAATTTTTTTGTTTTTTACTTATTACCAAAATATTTTTTCTTTTTTTTTTTAATTTTTATCTTTAATCGTGTCTCTGTTTTTAGTAAAAAAAATCAAAATTTGTTTTAACTTTTTTAGAATTTTCTTTCTTTTTATTTAATTTTTGAAATTTTTTGGGATAAAATTATATGAATTATTTGTTCTTGTATGATTTGATATATGATTTCATTATGAATAACAACGTAATTTCTTTCATTTTCTATGGTTAGAATGGTGAAATTATTTATGAAATTTTTTTTTTGTTTATCTAAGTTTCAAAAAAGTTGTAATTTATCTATTGAAGAAAAAAATATTTTTCCAATTTAGGGGTTGATTTTAAATTTTTTGTAAACAACAGTATGAGATATTTAGGCATGGCTCTATTTTTTACCCTGAAAAAAAAACGTGTATACTGGTATCAACAATTTTCTATTTGGGGGGTGTTTTTGGTGTTTTTTATTCAAAAATCATTGTTTTTATGGCTAGAGTCCTCGTTCTTAGTAGAAAGTTCTCGTTTCATAGTATAAGTGGTTCTTTCAGACAAAACAAGCCTATCCATACATAAATATCTACCTGGGGACCAAACAAACCTTGTCTGGATTACTAATCCTTTAGGGACAAATAAGTCTATCTAGCCATACTAATCCCCCTAGGATCAAATAGGCCTTGTTAGCATTGATATACCAATCCCAATGGGATCAACCAAGCCTTATCATGATGAAATGCCAATCCTAGACTGAGCTACCACACCACTACAACATGAACCACATCATCATCACTCCCTCTTTCAAGGGAGGTCCTTTCGGGCTGCACCAAGCTTGTTTGAAAAGTATTCAAAATTTACATGATACAAAGGCTTAGTCAACACATCAACAACTTGTTCTTTATCACTTTTTCTTCATCATTCTTCTCTTGTAGGTGATTGCACATGATCTTTCCTACAAGTCAAATTCAATTGCATGGTTATAAATATTTTATTATCTTCAAAACTTATTCATAATGAAAAAATATTATGCATAAAGACATATGGCACACAAACATGCAACTATATTAGCCAATACAAGATTCATTCATATCTCATATACATACGATAACTTTATAGGCTCCTTCCATATCTACAAGAACATTGTTAAGAGTGTGCACTACTCCCAACATGTTAGCAAAGAGGTTTTATTCTAGATAAGTAGAAATGGAATGCTGTACAACACCATAAGCCACTTACCCATCACATTCATATTAGTAGTATACCATTCATTAATGCAAACACTCTAACATTCATAATACATTTCCTTGAACATAGATATGTACACAACTAAACAATGTCAATTAACAAACTAGATATATAAGAAACGACAATTCAAATACTTATCTTTGTTTGTTTGGTAGACTCCTTCCTGATCTTTATCTCCTTGCAGAATTTGCTGGAGTCTCTGACAAAGTGATCTGCTTCATCATCTGAATCTATGCATATATCCTTCTCATGATAAAAAATGTTGAGAAAGTATTATACACCACATATCACATAGGACTGTATACTGGTGTTGAATCGGTGTGTTCCAATGGATAAGAGAATGATATTATTTTTCATTGGTATAATTCTTCTAGATCAAAGTACATATTCCTCATCACTCGAGGAATGTTCCCTTACTTTCTTCTTAGCTACAATATATTCATCCACTGTTGCACTAAGAGACATTAAAGGAAATTTAAGGTCTAAAATGGGCCTCCTAAGTAAAATAATAAAATAATAGTTAAAATAATAAAATAATAGTTATTGGTTTTGGAGGAAGAATGAAAAAAACTTTTTTTTTGTTCGTATTTTTGACATATCTCCCTATGGTTTTACTCAAATTCCAAGCAGGAGAGCTCATTGGATGCGGAATTTAATTCCACATCCAACGAGTACCCACACTGCATACTTTTGATAGACCCCGCTACCCCAAAAATAATAAATACCTGAAAAAACATCATGATGTTAATTCTGCATCCAACGAGTACCCACACTGCATACTTTTGATGGACCCCGCTACGCCAAAAATAAGAAATACCTGAAAAAATGTGATGATGATGTCATCATCACATTTTTCAGGTATTTCTTATTTTTGGGGTAGCGGGGTCTGTCAAAAGTGTGAAGTGTGGGTACTCGTTGGATGAGGAATTAAATTCTGCATCCAACGAGCTCTCCCGCTCGGAATTTGAGTAAACACATAGGGAGATATGTCGAAAATATGAACAAAAAAAGTATTTTTTTTATGACAAATATGTCAATTAAACCATTATGGTTGACTCATTTTATTGAAATTCTATTGGTTCCTAAATTCCAACTCACAAAATTTATTGTTGACGTGTTTTCTGATAAGGCCCATTCTAGACCCCAAATTTCCTCTAATGAACACTGGTATTCTTTCTGCAACATCCTAGAGTGCTCTTTCTATTTGTAGAACTACCAACCCAATCGAAGTCATCATATCCATGTAGCCATATCCTTTGATCTATCGAATATCTGGGGCCATTCTCAATTGTACCCTTGAGGTACCTCACCACTTGATTTTCCACAACCATGTGAACACATCTCGACTCCACCATGTACTGTATCAAATTATTCACTGTAAAGAAAATATCCAACCTCATGTTAGTCAAGTACAAACCAATCATCTTCCTGTAAATTGTGGCATCAACTATCTCTGAAGTAGGATCACATAACAATTTCAAGTTTGATTCCATCGATGTAGCTATAGCTCAACATCTTCAAAATATTAGTTGCATATTTTCCTTGGATTAGAAAAATGTCCTATGGATTTTGTCACTCCTCTAGTCTCAAGAATCATGTTAATATTCGTGAACTCTAATATCTAATGTAGTCACTCCCTTTGAAGAAGAGCACCATCCTCCCTCTACATCTTTTACTTTCTGCATCTGGACATTCTATATTGGAGTGACATGTATCCTTCTTTGTTGCTTGATCTTTTGTGTATCCATATATGTCATCTCTCAAGGTCAGTATATTTCAATATCCTCCATCTCAAAATATATTACACGTTCATCTTGCACCCATCTATGAGCTTCTCGTCCACTATAGGATTCCATATTCAACCTTGTATAAAAGGTTGATATCTCCATTACTCTAGGTGATTCTCAAGCTCCTCATGTAACTATGTGTGTTATCCCCTGGGTGCCTTAAAGTCCTCCTATGCATATGCGGTTCTTTGTAGAGAGTCTCGATTCCTAGAGGTTTCTTGATATGCACATGTATTTCATTTAATAATTGTTCCCAGTCAATGGAGTAGACGTCTCGTCATAATCGAATCCATGTTTCTAAGAGAACCATGAGTGTTGCTTTGTATTTCTCAATGTTGTCATCTGTTGCATGATTGATCTAGCATATCCACTTGGAAGGTACTACATACTTCCCTTCAGATTTCACAACCATGTCATATACATCATTCCACGGGAATATAATAAACCCACTTCATAAATTAGGATAAAAGATTTAATCAATTTTGATTAATTTCCTACCCACTAGCCTAAATATTTGGTATCCACTTGCATCACATGGTAAAAAATTTCCATATATACTGCATGAGTGCTTTAATCTTGATTCTGGGTTGATCGTGTCTACTTTATTGACTTACATAATTAGTAGTTGTGCTTTCCTACAGATTCTATCTTTTACTGCTTTGAGTCTAGCTTTTGAGTAGATAAGGTAAAGCTAGTCGACTAGGAAACTGCTATCTTTTGTTTCCAACCCATACTCCATGAATTTCTCTCCATATTATAGGATTATCATGTTTTTCCATCATACATGACAACTCACTCATTATTTTTCTAATTCGTGACGTCCTTGACTGATTTGGGAAGTGTTTTAGCCACCTATGGGGGTTTATCATATTCAGTAAGTCTATCTTTATGATCTTGATGAGTTGTCTTCAATAAAACTTGACTTTACCTATGAGGGGTGTACTATTTATGTACTCTATTATTCATCATTATTAAATGGAATGATACACTCCATTATTCATCTCTTCATTCATGTGATTTAGTCTATATTATTCTCTCGAGTTTTCTTATGTATTCTTGTGAGAATTATCTTAGTAGAAAGATCTACTTCTTGTGCTTCTTCTTAAAATATTTACTCATAGCATTAGAGCTGATATTTCTACATGGTATCAGAGCACAAGGTTTTTTGATTTCAATAGAGTTGGGGAGCTATCTGTTCTCTCTTTCAGATTGCATCCAGTCTCCTATCCCTCTCTGAAGAAGACATTTTTTTAAGCTTAAAAGACTTTCTCCTATTTTTATTTGTGAAGGTTGCAGAGAGTTTATCCTTGAGCGCGTCAAAATCTCAGTATGGATTCTTCTTCATATATGATCCTAACTCCCTTCAAATATCATGAATGGAAATCCAAAATTGGCATTCTATTGCGTAGTAAGGGAATATACAGAATTACTCCAACTTTGGAGAATGAGCCCAATGCTATTATTGACAAATCTAAGTGGAATAATAGGGTGTATGAAGCCAATGGATTTATTTGCCTCTCTATTTCTCCCAATCTACTCTTTCATCTAGATAGTTTGACCACTCCAAACCAAGTATGGTCCAACTTTTGAGTCTCTCTTTGGATTTCAAGATGAGTTAAGAGCGCATCAACTGGAGATTGAGTTATTCTCAATGAGTCCAAAAAATTTCGATTCCATTGAGGGTTTATTCACCAAATTCAAGCCACTTTTTATAATTCTCAATCATTGTGGGATTGATAAGAAAGATGATTAATTAATCATTTCCATTATTTCAAAATTGGGTCCTGAATACTCAGTTTTTGTGTCTACTTTTCATGCTACTAGGCTTGTTGTTTCTAATTGGAAAATTCCTTCTTTGTGTACTTTCTTTGATACACTAACAAAGGAGAAAGATAAATTGATCTAGATGGGTGCTCTTAAATATTCCAATGGTAAATATCATGCTCTCATAGTTCAAGGAATCAAGAATACCAAATCAAATAGAAGTAAATTGTGAAAGAGAAGAAGCCAAAGTCAGAAATTGAAGATGAAGGTTTGAAGCCTACGGATGAAGATTCAATGAAGAAAGTAAAGGATAAAGGGAGCACATCCAAGTGTTATTATTGCAGTAAGGGATTTCATCCAGATAATAAATGTTTCAAGAATATTATGGACATAATGTATCAGCTTCTTGATAAGCACAACATCGAAGTTCTAGATGAGATAGAGAATCATGTTGATTCCTCATAACACTGTCATAGTGCGCAGTTCCAAGGTGATATAAACTATGCCTTCAGTGCCAGAGTTAAATAATTTTCTCATATCTCTGATATGGATTCATTTTCTGATATATCAAAATCATTAATATCATATCCTTTATACCGACTAGATACCGACTTGTCTTTAAGGAACTCTTCCTTACTCCATAATAATTCTGATTTAGAATAATTTTTGTAGGATGATATAAATGTCATGAAAAAATTCATACCACCATCCATACCATCTACCATACCTACGAATACTCCTAAAACTATACAAATCCCAAGTTCACTAGTTGATTCCTCATTGGTCTCTTATGCAGTGTTCAATTATATTACACGGTTTGAAGTATTTCTTATCTTTCACAGGTTGGTTATCCATGAAATTAGTCATATTTGGACTGATATTACACATGTTTGTATTTTTTCTAAACACTTATGGTTCAGATATCAATTCTATTCATCATTCATATGTTTACATTCATCAGCTTTCCCCAAGTGCTCATACTTTTCCTAGTCTAGCCCTATATCCTCATGGAGTCACTTAAGACTTCGCATTTTATGTTCCATATGATAATGTTTCTGATATATCATAGTTTTTTCAGCCTCATATCATATATGGGAAGGTGCTACATCATTTTGGAATAATGATATGTGATCCACATCACAATTTTACAACTATTACAAGGAACTGATTGTGTAACAAATTGTCTTGATTTTTGTATTATTTGGGAAGGAGTATGCACATATCTCTTTTCCATTTAGTATTTTGTTTGTATATCAGAGTTTCTTATCAGCAATAAGCATTCATATAATGCTCCTACTTCATCAGATGATGAGATATAAGGAGACTTTCCGTGTATAGGTTGTAAAAACAATTTAGTGCCATCTTGATTCATGCTTCCTTATAGAAACCCTCAAACTCCTTAGAGGCATACTCACCCCATTTTTCAATATCAATACTTTTGATATTCTTCCCTATCTAGTTTTCAAATAGATCTTTGAAATACTAAAACTTTCTAAATACCTTGTTCTTGGTATTTAATAATTATATCTAAGTTTTGAGAGAAAACAAATTAATAAAGAAAACATAATTCATGCTTCCTAAGATTGATTCTACTGGCATAAGGCCACATACATTCAAATGTAATAGGTATAGAATCTCCTTATACCCATGATGATTTCTTGGTAAAATAGCCTTGGCATACTCTCCAAGTGTGCACCCTCTTCATAGTCCCTATTGCTCAATGTTGAAATCTAGAATACCTTTGACTATCTCCCTCAGAATAGGATACGCCTTATGATGGAGGTGCCCCGTCCTATTGTACCAAAACTCAAACAAGTTGTCATTGTTATGAACTAGGTTTCAAACAAGTTCACCCTATAACCTATATAGTCCTTATTAGACTAAAGGAGTCTATCCTAGAATTATCATAGAGTGATCTCATTTACAAAGCCCTCATCTTCCATAACCAAAACTAAAATAAAAAATTTCATGTGACATAGAACAAAGAAAAAACATTCAAAATATAAATAATTACCTAACTAGAGATGGAAGGGAACAATAACAACTCCTACTTCTAGATACTGGGCATTATCACCAATATCAACCTAGACTCTTATGTTTTTTTCCTTTTTAGACTTGAAAACAAATACCTAATTTATGTCATATGTTTAAATTCCTCATTGTTCGCAAACCATATATTGCATCCCTTAGACCTATGTTGGAATAAATGCAAGATACAATTGAGAAATGTTTCTCAAACTTGGAAGAAAACTCATTTTTTCAAGTTTTATTAGAGGCTTCTACAATGTTACCTAATTCTATTGATGCTTATTTTACCCTTCATCTTCTTTAGAAACTATGATACGTGTATACTTGTGACATATGAAGAACTTGGATTTAATCAAGTCCTTGCCTGACTATGAGGTTGAATCCTCATTCTTTCCCTTACCCTTGATGGGTCCTTTACCTCTATCCTTCGTTGTTTGACCAAATAGGGCATAGCCAGTGTCACCTCCCTGCTTGTTGGCATTTGACTCCATCTTAGTCTCCTCCTAGATATAGTTATCATGTAGTCTTTTAAAGGAGGGAATATTATTATTAGCACAAATACCGTTGAAAAATGTTTCTGATGGAGTTGAGAAACCATTCAATTCCCTATTGACTAGCTCTTTGTCTTCAATATTCTCCCCAACTCTTGCAAGTTGATCACAAATATGCATGACCATGATTAGGTAACATGTAATTGTGTCTAATATCCTCATCTCTACAAATATGGGCTTGTTATGCAATATCATCTTCATGTTTATGTTATCACTATGGCAAATTCTAAACAACCATTCAATGTATTATTCTCGTATATGTGAGTGATCATATGATTCTTTATAGCATCTATGATCATCTTCTTCCATTTCACTTTTTTTCTTCTTACGATCTACCACATCCTGCAAATATGTAAATAGAGTCACAACATCCTTGATAGTATCCCAAAGATCATTCTCTTCCAATAAGAGTATTACCCTGAATTTCCAAGATAGGATATTCAAGGGACCTTCCAATTTGTCCTTGAATCTAATGATAGATGATGACATCTCTAAGATCTATTGTGGGAACTATGAAAACATTTAACTATTTCTCCTTATTTTCAATAGTTGATATATTGTCATAAACCCTCGGGAAACTCAATTAGAACATGTAGCTTGCATACCATGTAGATTTTCTAAGCCTAGGTGATTAATGTCATTAAGTTCTCAATCAAACAAATATGTTATTTAATTACAGAAATTTAACATTTTCATATAGCAGCAATCACACGATAGTTAGAAAATAAATAGTTGAAGAGTAAAACATTACACACATACAAAGTGAATTTCTCCTTCAAATCAACTTATCATTCAACTAATAAAAGTTTGTAAGGAAACCTCCACATATAATGAAACCTAGAAGTTGCATTAGAGGAAATTTCAACTCAAAATGGGCCTCCTAAGGAAAATTAATAAAATAATAGTTAAAATAATAAAATAATATTTATTAATTTTGGAGGAAG
>LPNX010666258.1:48763-68364 GCA_001517045.1 Pseudotsuga menziesii
TATTTGCGACATATCTCCCTATGTTTTTACTCAAATTTCGATCGAGAGAGCTTGTTGGATGCTGAATTAAATTCCACATCCAACGAGTACCCACTCGGCATACTTTGGATGGGCCCCGCTACCCAAAAAATAAGAAATACCTAAAAAACATGATGATGATGTCATCATCACATTTTTTAGGTATTTCTTGTTTTTTGGGTAGCGAGGTCCATCAAAAGTATTCAAAGTGGGTACTCGTTGGATGCAGAATTTAATTTTGCATCCAACGAGCTCTCCCCATCGAAATTTGAGTAAAAACACATGGAGATATGTCGAAAATACGAACAAAAAAAGTAGTTTTTTTATGATACCTATCCCCAAATTTATATTAAAATTTTGTTTAAGAGGTGCTCCCTTTCTGAATTTTAAAGTATCTTGATTGGATAATACATGATGACATGGAATTTGTATTATTTTTGGAAGTCCCATTTTAAATTGAAATTTCCTCTAATTGGCAATAAACAAATACATCCCAACATGGGGTGTACGACCTACTAAAGAGAGGTATAGCCTACACAAAAAAATAAAGGAAAAATAGTTATTATTATATATCCTATTGTATGGTTGTATGATATGTTGTACACAAATTTATGACATGTTATATGGTATTGTACGACCTATTTTGTGGTATTGTATGAATCCTCCCTGTTGATTCACATCTTTCCCTCCCTCCCTCTCCCCCCCCCTCTCCCCCTCTCCCCCTCCCTCCTTATCTTTCTCTCTATCTCCCCATCACTTTATCTCTGTCTCTCTCTCTCTCTCTCTCTCTCTCTATCTATCTATCTCTCCCCTTTTTCTCTCACTCTCTCTCTCTTTCCCTCTCTCACTCTCTCGCCCTCCCTCCCTCTCTCTCTCTCTCTCTCCATCTCCCTCTTTACCTCTCTCTCCTTCACTCTCTCGAACTACTTTTGGGACATTCACACTAAACATATGGAATATATTGAACCACTTCCATAGCATTCACATTGAACATATGTGGAAGTTCTTATCCAAGCTATATTTCTCAACAAACTACATAGACAAAACCTATTTACCTAAATTAGCTCACTATCGACCTTCTACAAAAGATTCAACCATAATTTTTAGAACCTTTGTTCAGTCTAGTAGAAATAATGTTGGCATAATAAGTCCTACAACAAAGGGGATTGCCTTCCTAAATGGGAAACCATTATAATTGAAGTTGTTGTAGAAAATCCAACATATATCAATGAATTAAGAAATTCTCGAATTCAAAAACAATTTGGTAGCGTTGCTCTAATGGAATGCGTTCTAGAGGGATGTGATCTAGATACATATGTTGATGCAAATTATCAACCTAAACGGGTAATTGATATTGCTGATGAGTATCATTTCTTGATGAATAATGAAACATGGGATTTAATTCCTTAACTGTGAATTTGGTGAAGTATCAATGGCTATATACATACCAAATTCACATATGATGGAATTGTTGAAAGAACTAAGGCTCATTTGGCAGTAAAATGTCTTTCACAACAAGAATAAATCAACTAAAGTGAAACATTTTCCGCTATTATAAATATTTGTTCCACGGACTTTTTAACTCATTGCTCATTCCCGATAGGAGGTAGATTATTTTGATATTTGACAAGAAGATCTTGTGACAAAAATAATCCTCACAGAGATGTACAAAGATATTAGAGAAGAAAATAATGTGTTATGACACAAAAAGAATTGAACAACAATTGGAATATCTTCCATCACTTTATTATTCATCAATAGTGTACATAAATAATACAACTTAAATGAATAAAAGCGAATACCAATGAGGAAACTCAAATGGATGACATGTGGCGGGATTATAATTGGTAAAATACCCCATATATGGTAAGTACCAATCCCAAACCCTATCAAAAGGTCACAAATTGGCTGAGTGGGCATTGTTACCTCATGAGTGACCATAAATCAAGATAGTGGTGTATTTTCAGGAGAAAAACATGGAAGGTGTCAAGGTAAAAAATAAGCATACTTTCCCAATTCATCCTAGCACCCTTTATGCATCCTATACCCCCCTGTCTCTCTCACTCTCTCTTTTTCCCTCTCTCTCTCTCTCCCCCCCCCCCTCTCTCTCTCTCTCTCTCCATATCGCTCTTTACCTCTCTCCCCTTCACTCTCTCAAACTATTCTGGGACATTCACACTAAACATATGAAATATCTCGAACCAGTTCTGGAACATTCACATTGAACATATGTGGAAGTTCTTTTCCAAGCTATATTTCTCAGCAAACTAAACAGACAAAAATTATTTACCTAAATTATCTCACTATCGACCTTCTAGAATAGATTCAACCATAATTTTTAGAACCTTTGTTCAATATAGTAGCAGTAACCTTGGCATAATAAGTCCTACAACAAAGGGGATTTCCTTCCTAAATGGGAAATTGAGACAATTGAAGTTGTTGTAGAAAATGCAACATATATCAATGAATTAAGAAATTATTGAATTCAAAACCAATTTGGTAGTGTTGCTCTAATGGAACATGTTATAGAGGGATGTGATCTAGATACATATGTTGATGCAAATTACTAACCTCAATGGGTAATTGATATTGTTGATGAGTATAATTTCTTGATGAAGAATGAAACATGGGATTCAATTCCTTAACTGTGAAAGTGGTGTATTATTAATGTCTATATACAGACCAAATTTACATATGATGGCATTGTTGAAAGAACTAAGGCTCACTTGGAAGTAAAATGTCTTTCACAACAAGAAGACATCAACTAAAGTGAAACATTTTCCTCTGTTATAAATATTTGTTCCACTGACTTTTTAACTCATCGCTTATTCCTGATAGGAGGTATATTAATGTGATATTTAACAAGAAGATCTTGTGACAAAAATAATCCTCACAGAGATGTACATAGGTATTAGAGAAGACAATAATGTGTTATGACACAAAAAGAATTGAAGAACAATTAGAATATCTTCCATCACTTTATTATTCATCAATAATGTACATAAATAATACAACTTCAGTGAATAAAATCGAATACCAATGAGGAAACTAGAACAGATGACATGTGGTGGGATTATAATAGGTAAAAATACCCCCTATATGGTAAGTACCAATCCCAAACCCTAGAAAAAGGTCACAAATGGGCCGAGTGGGCCTTGTTACCTCATCAGTGACCATAAATCAAGATAGAGGTGGCTTTTTAGGAGAAAAGCATGGAAATTATCAAGGTAAAAAATATAAAATTAGAGTCATGACAATCTAAGAAACAAGACAAAAACTTACAATAGATTTCACAGATCAATTTTACTCAGAAATGACATAAAACGGTGCAATTAGGATTTGCATTTATATATTTACTTATCATTAACAGAAGTAGTGATACAATGTCATACAATGGAATAAAGAGCCATGCAATTTGAATCCCAGAGGGGTCATTCAAATTGATTACATGAGAGTGTCTTAATTGTTAGTTAAACACACTCGACACATCAGTTAACCACTTGAATACAACTTAATTGACTCTAACTGACTTGGAGGCAGTTTAGACTAATTCTAACTTAATAGAACTCAACTTCATGTCAAAAAGTAGGTGAGGGAGAATATCTAACTTTAGTTAGGTGAGTTGAACTAAACTACACTTAACTGAGTCACCAAAATTAGGTGGAGGCACCTTTAATCACTCTAGTTAATTGAAATTAACCCAAAATAGGCTAATTGATGAGGAAGGTGCCTTTGCAGCTCTAGTTTAACTGAAAGGTAGGTGAAAAAACCATCAGTTAACTAATTGGGGCACATATGTCATGCATATAAACCCATATTTTCTCTTATATTGAAGGAGGATACTTAGTTAGGCTCCCTGATTAAAGGAGAAGACCCAGTTAGGCTCCCTGATTGAAGGTGGATGATCTAGTTGAAGATGCAGTCACATATTTGAGTCAAGAATTTAGGATAAGTGGTAAATTAGGCCAAATAATCCAAATAATAATGTGTGGGTTGGATGATGACTCCAAAATCCCCCCTTAATCTAAAATCATGTGGAGGAGTAAAAGAAACATAGGGCCCCGACAACAAAGGCCATAGGTCACCCTTTACAAAAAATAACTCTAAAATGATAAAAAAATACTCTAAGTGAGGAAAAGAGGAAAAACCCCATGGGAAGAACCCCCCCCCAACTGAACACTTAATAATTAAACTAAATTCACCATGGAAATCACTCCCAATAGTGAATGGAGGTAAGTGAACTTTTTATTTAGTGAAGCTCTTGGTGAAAATGTCTGCAATTTTCTCATCTGTGGGGCAATATTGCAAAACAACCATTATGTCATGTACAAGTTATCTGATGTAGTACATGTGGTACTCGATGTGTTTGGTTCTTTTTCTCTAAACCTATGTATCGATATATTGATAGAAATTTGATTGTCACAAAAAATTATAGTAGATGAAGTAATACCAATATCAAACTCGAACAAAATACCTTGCATCCAAACTACCTGTATGTTTGCATTGACCACTCCTCTGTACTCTGCCTCTGCTGAAGAAAGGGAAATGTCAGCCTAATTTTTTCTTGAACATCAAATAGGCCTACCACCAAACATGAAAACTGTTGGAGCAGGGCCCCGCAGCTATAGGAAAAGCTGCTATATCAGAACAAGAAAGTAAAAGGAAATAGTACCTGAAGCGGCCGAGAAGAAAGCTCAACCACTGCATTTAAGGCAGTGGCGATGACAGGAGAGCTCAGCTACCCTCATGAATGGAGAAGGAGCAACGAGCCAAGGTATTAAAGACAAAGGACAGAAGGGGAGCGACCGAGGAAGCGGCGCCCATACCCACGATCAGCATCGGACATCGTGGAAGACTGCAGAAAGCTGCAGTGTGACCAGTAAGCGGCAGTTCAAAGTACAGATAGGTCGACTGTCACAGTTAGGGTTTTGGGTTACTATTGGGATAGGCCCACAGTTTTGTATCATGGTGAGACCTTCGGGCCACCTATTTAAGCATGTATTTTGTATTATGAAGGGTTAGCTAGATAGAGAGACAGACAGACAGTTAGACAGTTAGATATTGAGGAAGAGTCGAGCTCTGGTTCTAAGTTCAGTCTGTAGTTATCTTACTATAACCAGCAGCCTAATCCTTGAGCATGAATGTAACAATCCTCAGGGATTGAGAGAGAGACAAAGAAATAGTATATTGTAAGAAGAAAGCAATATTAGAGAAGAGATCTAAGAGAGAAGGGCTCCCAGCTGTGTGCGTGGAGTTTCCCAGAAGATCTCAAGTTGCATAATAGGTTGTAGCAGAACTATGTTACTCTCTCAAGATATAATATAAACACAGTTCCCGTGGACGTAGCTTCCTCCCTGGAAGTGAACCATGTAAAATCTGTGTGTTGTGCGACTGTTTTATGTGATTGTGCTATGCTTATTTGCTATCTGTTATTCATTACATGAACGTTGCTTATCAGTTAATGAATGTATGTATGCTATCCTTCAGTTACAGTAACATATAAGGTTAAATGCAAGTTGAATGTGTCGAGTACTCTATATATGAGTTTATCAGTGCTTGATTCACGGTATTAGTAGCTACTATGTTAAGTGACTTTTTGTATATTTAGTTCAGCGAGTTGAGTGTGACTGATGTTAAGCATGTTAAACTGTAGAAGCTTAAGCGAAGTTGTTTAACACCTTGATGAAGGTTAACTGAGCTATTATACCCAAAGAGGAAGCCTCTGGACCTTGAGAGTTGATGAGCATATTAAGGCTTACTGTAGGAAATATCGCAACGTATAAAGGCGACATCGCACTGTCGGAGGAGCTGCGGTGTGAGATATTGCAGGTTAAGAGCTGAGCGAAAGAGTAAGTTTGCGCATCATCCTAGAAGCTGCGATGCGATAAGAGCCAGTCCCATAGTAGAGTCAGCTAGGAAGAGAGAAACAACCCGTGCTAAGAGATTCAACTGGTTAAGTAGAGTCAAGAGAACCCAGGATGCTACAGAACCTGGTTGAGGAAATGTGATTCTTCAGCCAACCCATCTAAGATCACTTCGGGTGAGACTTCAGGCCGTTCTGCGGTCTGTTGCCGAAAGGGCCACTGAGCTAGGGGTTTTGTTGGTACAATAAAGTAAACCCAGGTCTACCCATAGAATACCAACAAATGGTTTCGTCGTCGATTTTGAACAAATTGAAGAGTTGATGTTCTGTTGGCATCCTACTAAAGAAGAACTTAACCAGTGGGTTGAGTCTAAGGAAAGATATTTTTCTGCGAAAGAAAACAAGAGTCCTAGGCTTAGTACAGAGGACTGGTTACAGAAACATATCTTCATAGACCTGCATGAGATATTTTTTGCGACCTATGCAAATGAGTTGTACGATTGGTTGTCAAAGTTGAATGATACGCACGTATTCAAGAATAAACGGAACATTGTCTGGACACCGGAGCTGATCCACACTGTGAAGAGCATAGATAATCCCATTTCGCAGGCAGTAGACTTCTGGCTTGCGAGTTTGCTGGAAGGTTTCATTACAGAGTTTGTAGTTGATCAAAGAAAGAGTTTCAGCGAAGCAGAGAGGTACTTGTTCAAAGGATATCGCGGTAAGTACTTGAACTCTTTAAATTTGTTCCTTAAGATGTTATTGTATGAAAAAGGAGTACTGGATATATTCTCAGATGAATAAGTTAAGTAAGTGTAATGTCACAAGAGTTTGAGAGTGATTCTGAAGAAATAGGATGTACACGTAGCGGTAAGAGATATAAAGTAGATTTCAGATCTTCCTTCTTTGAAGACAGTTCAGACAGTACTAGAGAACAGAGTCAAAGTAATAGAGAAAGAACAGCAGGGGGTATCCCTTACCACCCTTATACCCCATAGAAATTGACCAGGACTCAGAATAATCCCAGAGGAACTCCATCTAGTAGTTCGCACATAGTACATACTACATTTACACTGCCAAGTGGTAGTAATACAGCAAACCAGAATCCACCTTGTAGAAACGGAATGGGGGATGACATGAAATTACCTACCTTCAGGGGTACAGGGGCAGAAGACCCAGAACAACATTGGTTCCTATGTGAAGCTATATGGACCATTAAACAGATCCAGGATGACAATAATAAGCTTGTCCAGTTGGCTACTACACTTAGAGAAAGAGCTTTAACATGGTATATGAAGTATACATCAGTGCAGATTAGAACACTCATAGAGGTTAGGACCGCAATGATTAAGGAATTTAAGAAACCCAAGTCTGACTCACAATGTATCACAGAACTTAAAGACATCAAACAATTACCCACAGAGTCAGTATGGGATTTCGATCAGAAATTTAAAGCTCTTATAGACCAAGTTATTTTTGAGTTTGTACCGGAGCAGCATAAGGAATGGTTCATCGCAGCACTGCTCCCTCATATCAGACTTCCACTAATGCAACAGAAACTCCATACGCAGGATGAAGCATTGGATATGGCAATGAAACTAGAGGCTTCACCTCTAGCTGAGACTAGTACAGGTATGACAAATTTACAGAATCAGTTAGCCAATCTCACTTTACAGCTGCATGAGATTAAGAAAGGAAAAGAGGTTGAACAAGAACTATGGTGTACAAAGTGTAAAGGACATGGCCATACCAAAGATACCTGTCCAGTATTTGTTGAGTATCTAGCAAGTGGGGCTCCTAACCCCTTAGTACAGACTCAAGGGCCATGGTGTGAAATTTGTAGAACAAGAGGACATAGACCACAGGAATGCCCTTTACTTCAGAAGTATGTACAAACTCCTAAGAATTTATACTGTAACTTATGTAAGTCAGTAGGACATGATGAAAATAATTGCAGAGCTTATGATCTCATGATAGAGAGAAAACATGACTTCTACAGAGTCCAGTCAGAGACATCAGGACCAGCAGCAGGACCACAGCATGAACCAGCTCATGATGGCCATGGTGGAGGATTTAGAGGAAGAGGCCGTGGTGGAGGCTTTGGCTGTGGCCATGGACTGGTTGTTTGTTACAACTGTGGAGCCGTAGGAAATTATGCTAGGGATTGTCACAACCATACTACAACATGTAAGTATTGCAAGTCCTACGATCATACTATAGAAGAATGTCCTATCTTGATAGCCAAGATTAAGGATCCTAAGCCAGCAGTAAACCAGAATATTAAGCTTATTGCTGCTGAGCAGAAAGAACCAGAACCAAGAGTCAATATTGTGACTCACAGTGGTGCTTCTACTAGTAGGACATTGCAGGATGCCGAAAAGAATACAGGTCTGAAGTGGGTGCATAAAGCAACTGATAAATCTACATCACTTAACCTGCAGAAGAACAAAGAAACATTTCAGCAAGCTAAAAATTTCTTTACTGACCCTACACCAGCAAGATCACAGATATTGCCTCATAGGGGTGTACAACAACAAAAATCTTGTGGCATTAGTCCTGTGCAGACATCACAGGATACCACATCGGGAAGGTGCGAAGAGGATGAGTTGACAAGAAGTGTGCAATCCTTCCTGCGGAGCTACTTGAAACTCGTAAGAAATGAGAAAGCCATAGGATACCTTCAACGCATCATAGATCAGTATCAGCAGACTTCTTCCATGAGTAGTACGCAGCGTGTTGTTCATAATATTATGGGCCATACAAGAACAGGAAGAGAAATGAGACTCACAGCACAAATTGGAGAGTTTGAAATGGATGACGTAATCCTAGATTTAGGATCAGAGGTAAATGTTCTTACTAAACAGACATGGGAACAGATGGGTAGCCCTAAGTTAGCCATATCACCTATCCATCTGCGACTAGCCAATCAGCAGAGGGTATCGCCACTGGGTCGATTACCGCTAGTACCAGTTGATATTGATGGAGTTCACAGCTTTGCAGATTTTGAAGTCATAGAAATTATTGGCGATAGCATACCGTATCCAGCTTTATTAGGTATTGATTGGGAAATTGATAACATGGATGTTATCGATTTGAAGAAAAGACAAATGACCTTTGAGGATAAACAGATTCGAGTCATCGCACCGTTGGATACTTTTCAGGGTCCTCGATACATTGAACCTATCAGAGCAGAGGAAGAGGTGCGTAATATGGAGAGTTTCTATCAAATGACTGCTAACCAGAGTGATTATATCAACCCCACCGCAGAAGGAAATATTAGTTGGCGATGCGACAGCTCATGCGCATCAGATTCGGATGTTGGTTTAGAAAATTGGCAGAATAGACTTTATGAAGTTTCAGCTCATAGATGTGTATTTATGACTAAGTCACTGCGATGGATTGGAACAGAGGTTAAGGATATTCCGTCGTTTGATGGCTTAGCAGATGTCAAAGACTTTTTACAACAGTTTGAGCAGGAAATCCCTCATGAGCAGAGGATGGCAGCTATTGACCTTGCAGTAAGAGCCACACTTGCAAGATGGTGGAATGCACATAAAGAAAATATCGCATCATGGGATGATTTTAAGAGATTGATGGCGATTAGATTCTCTAATGATAAGGAGCATTTCCAGCATAAATATACAGGAGAAAGTGACCCCAGGTCACATATTAAGATTTGTGAATAGATTTGGTCGGACATTCCAGAGGATGAATGGGTTCACCTATTCATTCACACTTTAGACACAATCCCAAGGAATTGGTACACTGAGACAGAGTTGCTCAGAGGAATGATTACATGGCTAGTTATGATAGACAACTTTATACTCACTTTCACTTTTGAATCTAAGTACCCAAGCATTGATCAGGCTCTAGAGGTTATAAAGACTAATATATTTGATGACTGTACCCTACCAGTGTATGCTCAGCCTGATTGGGCCATCCAGTTAGAACATGCGCTAGAGTGTTACAACTTCACAGAAGAGCTAGGAGATGAGGATGAGAATCCTCGCAGTATCAACATTCCAGAGTCAGAAGGGACTCGCGAAGTTGAGGGACCAAAGCTAGAGATTCCAGCTGTCACAGAGCCTATTAAGATTAAAAAGATCAATATTGGCACAGAAACAGAACCAAAGTTTGCCTCTATTGGATACTATTAGGATGATGAAACGGTAGGACACATCGCATATTTGTTACATGACTATTAGGACTTATTTCCCACTAAGTTTATAGAAATGAAGGGAATAGTAGGATATTTGGGAGTCATGAGGATACCTTTGAAAGAGTATGCTAGGCCAGTTAAGCAACGTCCATACAGATTAAATCCTTGTTATAAAGAAAAATTTAAGGATGAGATTGATAAGATGCTAGCAGCAGGCATCATTGAGCCAGTAGAAGAGATCAAATGGTTTAGTCCCATGGTTGTGTAGGAAAAGAAAACTAAAGGAGAAATTAGGATTTGTGTCAATTTGCGCAAACTCAACGACGCATCGCTTCATGAACCATTTCCAACACCTTTTACTGATGAAGTTTTAGACAATGTAGGAGGACAGGAGATCTACTCATTCACTGATGGCTTTTCAGGCTATCACCAGATAAAAATCCATCCATAGGATCAACATAATACCACCTTTGCAATAGAATGGGGCTCATTCTAGTATACGGTAATGCCCTTTGGTCTTAAAAATGCACCAGCTATCTTTTCTAGAGTAGTAGTTGCTATCTTTAAGGAATACATCCATAAATTTTTAGAAGTCTATTTTGATGATTGGACTGTATTTGGAGTAATAAAAAAACATATAGGAGATTTAAGGCTCATGTTAGAGAAATGTAGGCAATATCATATTTCTCTTAACTTGAATAAATGTATATTCTGTGCACCATTTGGTATTTTGTTAGGTCATATTGTTTGTAGACAAGGCTTGATGGTAGATCCCGCAAAGATTGCCATTATTGTAAATCTCCCAGCACCCAACTCAGTCAAGCAATTGAGGACGGTGCTTGGTCATACAGGGTATTATAGAAAATTCCTCAAGGGCTATGCAAAGATCACAGCACCTATGGAAAAGCTGTTAAAGAAAGAAGCGAAATTCCTATGGGATGAGGAATGCCAGCAAAGTTTAGACACTCTTAAAGAGAAGATGGTTACAACACCCATATTAGTATTTCCATATTGGAACAAGCCATTTCATGTACATGTGGATGCATCTGGCATCGCACTGGGGATTGTCTTAACACAACTAGGAGAAGGGGGTATCGATCACCCTATCGCGTACTTAAGTAGAAAGTTATCTACCGCAGAAAAGAACTACACCACTACAAAAAGAGAAGGATTAGCTATGGTGTATGCTCTATAGAAGTTCAGGCACTATATGTTGGGTGCCCCATTCAAGATGTTCACTGACCATTCCGCTTTAAAGTACTTGGTCAATAAGCCAGTGTTAGGAGGAAGGATTTGCAGATGGTTACTCCTATTTTAGGAGTATGATTTTGAAATTATTGTAAAACCAGGAAGATTAAATGCTGGACCTGATCATCTGCCGTGAATAGACTCAGGAGAAGAACCAAGTAATTTAGAAGATAATTTGCCAGATGCGCAATTGTTCTCTATCCAGATCACAGATGAGTATTACGCAGATATTATTCACTTTCTCACTACAGGGTGGTCACCAATTGAGTTTACTAAGCAGCAAAAGAAATAGTTAGTTGTTAAAGCAGCAGATTTCACTTTGATCACAGGACATTTATATAAGTTAGGTCCAGATGAAGTCCTACGCAGATGCGTATGCCGCATGAGAAAGAGGCCATTATCAGAGAAGCACATTCAGGTACCGTAGGAGGACATTTCGCAGGAAAGCCGACTGCTCAGAAAATTCTAGCTGGAAGATTATGGTGGCCTACTTTGCATAAAGACACTAAGGAGTTTTGCAGATGCTGTGATATTTTCCAGAGGGTAGGAAAACCTTCGCAGAGATATGAAATGTCATTGTGACCACAGATTACGCTGTGGGCATTTGACAAGTGGGTTATAGATTTCGTGGGTCCTATCAACCCACCATGGAAACGAACTGGTGCGAGATACATCATCACAGGAACAGAATACCTCACTAGGTGGGTAGAGGCCAAAGCAGTAAGGAATTGTGATGCTGCTACAGCTGCACAGTTCATTTTTGAAAACATCATAAGTTGATTTGGATGTCCATCAATTTTGATGAGTGATCAAGGCACACACTTCCTGAATCGCACTATTCAGGCCTTGACGGAGGAATTTCAGATACAACATCATAAGAGCACTCCCTACCACCCACAAGCTAAGGGTACGGTGGAGGATTTTAACAAGATTCTAGAAAATGCTCTTACTAAGATCTATAATAGCCAAAGAGATGATTGGGACCTCAGGGTTAATGCTGTGTTATGGGCTTATAGGACTACATGTAAGAAAATTACAGGACACACACCTTTCAGCTTGGTGTATGGACAAGAGGTTGTTATGCCTATGGAATATATTATTCCCAGTTTAAGAATTGCTCAAATTACCGAGATGGTCGATACAGATACAATGAATGAAAGACTAGTGCAGTTGCTTGCCTTAGAAGAAGATAGATTCATCGCAAGATTTCATCAAAAAGTGTAGAACGCACGAGAAAAATCTTGGCATGAAAGGCACATCAAGAGCAAGATTTTTTAGACAGGAGACCTAGTGCTCCTTTACGACAGCAAGTTTGTTAAGTTCCCAGGGAAGTTCAAGACACATTGGTTGGGGGCATATCAGATTCAGCAAGTCACAGACGGAGGTGTTGTTCAGCTCAGTAAACTGAACGGGGAGCTTGTTCCTACTTTGATTAATGGTAGTAGGCTTAATCTTTGTAGTAATAGCCACTCCACCTCCCAGCCCTAAACCAGAGAACTAGGTGGTGCAGATGTCCAGTGTAGTTGAAAGGAGGCATCGCACCCATAATTAGTCTACACCAAAAAAAAAAAGGTTCTAAGTAGGAGGAATCACAGTAGGAAAGTTTATTTTGCGCAAGTCATAGGACACTTGCGGAGTTTTTGAACGTCGCGGAGTTCATGCCAACTTTTTGGTTAAGGACGATGTGGTGTGACATCGCAGCGAGGCGATGTTCCCCGTGCCACGAAGACAATTTTGAAAAGGGACAAAGGGCCAGTCACTTTTCCCTCTAACAAGCAATTAATCTATATATGACAGGTATACGTTTCCCTAGATTTGGAAATAGTACAAGGATTGTCCTATATTTGGTAAATCTTGGTCGAGACCGACGCCTGTACATAATTTTCAAGGGATATTTGATCGGATTTTTAGCACTTAATGAGGATCGGGGCATCGGGTGTTGTCTTGTCCATGCAATAAATGCTTCCAACGGGTCCAACTTAAGCGATTGTTGCTTCAGATATTATCGCCTTCATTACAAATACACATATCATTCAAACAGAAGGGTTACTTTTGTGATTTCTGAGAGTTATAGAGCAATTTGTAGAAGTTTTCCCTATGTAGAGATACTCTAGTTACAAAGTGCTACTTTCCCCATTTTCGCAGCCATTACCAGTCCAGAGTACTGCACCAGACGGTTTATGTCCAAGAAGGAACCTTTAGAAGACATTGTGCGATGATTCCAGCGTGGTGGCCTCGAGTCTACTATGATGACGCCGCCCAGGGTTGTGAAACTAGGTGTACCATAGGTCAGGCAGACGCCAAGGATGAAGAGTCAAGCTCAGATAGTAGAAGAGTCTATCCCAGAGCACGAAGAAGAAGTTCATATGGAAACAGTATACATTGTGCCGTGAGTTGAGGACGCACCAGAGGTAACCATTCCCAAGGGTGCTAAGTTTCCTATTCCGCTACCGTCGATTGATTCTCGTGTACATAAAGATGGAGAACTGTTAGGATATGTCCCTGTTCTCAAATTTACAGACTATAACCTTGGAGACAGTAAGACATATCCTCACTTTCAGTCGGATCAGTAACTTACGGTTCAGAGGAACCCGAGGACTGATGCAGATGAGTTTGTTCCTATGGAACATGTCCAGATTCTTGAGCAGTCAGGCTTGCTCAACTTGTTGAAAATACCACATTTTGGATGAGGTGCAGAGGTTAATACGATGGTGCGTGTGCTACTTTCTTGTGTACATGGAGGTTACCTCTAGCTGGGTAACAGGGTTGATCTGAACATCGATTTGATACACTGCATCACTAGGCTGTCCAAGATCGGTAAGGACCCTCAGACACATATATAAGGGAAAATGCAGAAAAGGAAGAAGATGAACTCAGGAAAACTGTATATCAAAATGCATATAAGCATGCAGACAAAGGCTTGTTCTTGGAATGGAATTCATGGTTTGTATAGTTTGTGTATGAAAGGATCCAGACCGAATGAAATGTTTGAGAAGGCTGGAAGATACAGATTTATATTTTCTTTGTGATACGAGTTCTAACCCAGATAAAGAGGAAAATATATCTGTGGAAGGCTTCTCAAAAGCTCAAAGATCCTTAAAGGAGCTGCTGATCCACGAAAAGACCTATATGCAACTTTGGAGTATATCTTGTGTGAGGGATTCGATGGTGATCCAGGTGAAGCGGTCACTTGAAGGTAAGGAGTCATATTCACTCAAGGATGGCAGAGAAAGATTGGAGGCTAATAATAGGGCTAGGAGTTCTTGTGATACCAGGGATTTGAATCCTTATGATGAAGAATGGATGGCAGGTCTCACAAGCAACCAGAGAGCGAGCATGACAATGAGGGAAGGAAATATAAGAGAGATATACGAACTAAGTTTACAGAAGACGATGCCAAAGATGATAGAAAGCACAAAGGAGAAAAGAGAAAATTTGATGAGAAGATGGAGGAAGACCACAAGGCGCAGATTGTTGAGCTTGAGGCTCGAGCACTAGACACGCCTGAGGAAAACAAGGAAGTAAGGGCACAGGCCTTTAGACTCACTTCAACACAGATGAAGTGCCGCATAGATGATTCAGAGTCATTGCTAGCTGATGCGACAAAGACATGGTCGGAGCTAGAAGAGCTCCCAGATAGACTGGATTTGCAGCAGAGCATCCAGAACATAGAAAATGCAGTAGCAACAATGAAAGAAGAAGTCAAGAGCTTAGGAGCTCTTGCAAAGATGAAGAAGATAACAGAGATGAACCATTTGCAACAGGAAGCACAACGGTTGCGAGAAAAATAAATACAATTCAATAATATGCTTCAATTGTATCAGGAACAAATCGCAGAGCTGATCGATGTAGTTGAACAGAAGGTCAAGGAATTCACTACAAGAAAAAGTGAAACTGATAGCATAGAATACCCCCTAATTAGTCAATTTATGCTTGAAGCGGCACAATACTGTGTCGAAGCTATGGACAAATATGTCACAGGACTCAGGGAGAGATTCGCAAGGACTTCGCAGGAAGCCAAGGAGAAGCTACAGAAAGAGAAATCAGATGCCAATGGCTTGGGGACGAGCCAAAAGTAAGTGTTAGGGGACTGTTGGAGCAGGGCCCCACAGCTATAGGAAAAGTTTCTATATCGAAACAAGAAATTCAAAGGAAATAGTACCTGAAGCGGCTAAGAAGAGAGCTCAATCACTGCATTTAAGGCAGTGGGGATGACAAGAGAGCTCAGCTACCCTCATGAATGGAGAAGGAGCAACGAGCCAAGGTATTAAAGAAAAAGGATAGAAGGGGAGCGACCGAGGAAGCAACGCCCATACCCATGATCAGCGTCGAACATCGTGGAAGACTATAGAAAGCTACAGTGTGACCAATAAGCAGTAGTTCAAAGTACAGATAGGTTGACTATCACAGTTAGGGTTTTGGGCTACTGTTGGGATAGGCCCACAGTTTTGTATCATGGTGAGACCTTCGGGCCACCTATTTAAGCATGTATTTTGTATTGTGAAGGGTTAGCTAGATAGAGAGACAGACAGACAGTTAGATATTGAGGAAGAGTCAAGCTCTGGTTCTGAGTTCAGTCTGTAGTTATCTTACTGTAACCAGCAGCCGACTCCTTGAGCATGAATGTAACAATCCATAGGGATTGAGAGAGAGAGAGAGAGAGAAAGAGTATATTGTAAGAAGATATCAATATTAGAGAAGAGATCTAAGACAGAAGGGCTCCCAGCTGTGTGCATGGATTTTCCCAGAAGATCTCAAGCTGCATAATAGGTTGCAGCGGAACTGTGTTACTCTCTCAAGATATAATATAAACACAGTTCCCGTGGACGTAGCTTCCTCCCTGGAAGTGAACCATGTAAAATCCGTGTGTTGTGCGACTGTTTCATGTGATTGTGCTATGCTTATTTGCTATCTGTTATTCGTTACATGAACGTTGCTTATCAGTTAATGAATGTATGTATGCTATCCTTCAGTTGTAGTAACATATAAGGTTAAATGCAAGTTGAATGTGTCGAGTACTTTGTATATGAGTTTATCAGTGCTTGATTCATGAAAGTAGTAGCTACTGTGTTAAGTGACTTCTGTATATTTAGTTCAGCGAGTTGAGTGTGACTGATGTTAAGCATGTTAAACTGTAGAAGCTTAAGCGAAGTTGTTTAACACCTTGATGAAGGTTAACTGAGCTATTATACCCAAATAGGAATCCTCTGGACCTTGAGAGTTGATGAGCATATTAAGGATTACTGTAGGAAATATCGCAGTGTAGAAAGGCGATATCACACCGTTGGAGGAGCTGCGGTGTGATATATCGTAGGTTAAGAGCTGAGCGAAAGAGTAAGTTTGCGCATCGTCCTAGAAGCTGCGATGCGATAAGAGCCAGTCCCGTAGCAGAGTCAACTAGGAAGAGAGAAACAACCCGTGCTGAGAGATTCAACTAGTTAAGTAGAGTCAAGAGAACCCAGGATGCTACAGAACCTGGTTGAGGAAACGTGATTCTTCAGCCAACCCATCTAAGATCACTTCGGGTGAGACTTCAGGCCATTCTGTGGTCTGTCGCCGAAAGGGCCAGTGAGCTAGGGATTTTGTTGGTACAATAAAGTAAACCTGGGTCTGCCCAGAGAAGACCAACAAAAACATAGCCGAAAGTATACTTCCTATCTATGCTATCTCCTTCTCAATTAGAATCTATGAATCCTACCAAGTCTAGTTCAGAATCAATAGCATAGTGAATGCCATAGGATCTAGTACCCTACACGTACTGTAGAATCCTCTTAGTTTCCCTCCAATGAAGTTCATGAGGCTGTTGCATATACCTTGATACATCATTCATGACATAACAAATTTCATGCCTTGAATGTGTCAAGTAGAGAAGGCTTCCAATCAATTGATGATAGAGAGTAGAATCCACCCATGGAGTAGTATTCCTCTCTTCAAGACTAGTTCCTGAGAGGAACAGGAAAGGCGTTTCCTTAAAATCAGCCATATTAAACTTAATTAACAGGTATGAATCATATTTATATTGTTTCACCATAATCCCATCAAAATATTGAGTTATTTCTAGCCCGATAAACTGCTTTAGCAGGCCTAGATCACTCATCTCAAAAGCTTAATGCAAAGCAATTTTTATAAAGCTGATTGAAGCAAGAGTGCTTTCTATGTAATAGATCATCAAAATAGAGAAATATAATCATAAAATACCTTAATATTTTTCCAATTACACATTTTTATCAGACTAACATCTTTCAAAGTTCTGTGATAGCAGAAAAAAATCCGTTTTGGCAAACCAAGATCTTGGGGCATGCTTCAAGACATACAAGGATTTTTGGAGCTTACAAACTAATGATGGATCTGATGTGTAGCCTTTGGGATGATTCATTTATATCTATTATTTCAGGTATCCATGAAGGAAATCACTTTTTACATCCATATGGTGCACCTCCTAGTGCTTTGATGCATAAATGGCCAAAACTAGCCATATAGAATCCATTTTTGCCACCGGTGCAAAGGTCTCAATTTAGTCCACTCCTTGGACTTGAGAGAACAATTTTTCTACCATATGTGATTTTTATTTTCAGGTTGATCCATCTGCAAAAAAAAATTTCCAATAGACCCATTTTCATTGAACAAGTTTCCTCCCAGGTGGAAGGGAAAATAGCTCCCAGGTTGCATTTTTTCGGAGAGAGTTGAACTCTTCATCCATTGCAGCTTGCCATAGAGGATCATTCTGAGCATGATAAAATGAATTAGGATAATATCCAGTCATAATGTAGCACTTCTCATATATAAAATAATCATTGCAATAAAGAGCAATACCTGCTCTTTGAAAATCTGACCAAGTTCTCCCTGGATCAGTGGGATTTCCAATATTTAACCCGACAAAAGAGAGTCTTTTCAACCCATTTTGGTAAATGAGTGGGATCATTCATATATGATTCAGAACCTGATATATCATGCTCATTGATATCAGACAACAAATATGAAATATCAGAGCTCACACTTTCATTTTCATCTCCAGAAACTTCAGCAGAAGGAGAGGGAATTTTAGTAGTTTCTTCCTCAACTAGTTTCAAATCTTGGAGAGGTTGTTTGAAGTGGAAACTTCTCTCTATGAGTATATTTTTGGTTCTGATATTCAAGAGTTTATATTCCTTTTCTTCCTCAGGATACCCAATGAATATGCACTCAACACTCTGTGGTTGCAAATAATTTTTCTTATCTAGTAGAATTTGAGCCCAAGTAGTGGACCCAAAAACTATGAAATTGGACACATCCAGCTTGTGACTAAAGTATGCTTCGAAAGGTGTTTTTCCTTTTGTTATGGATAGAAAATTCCTATGGATTTGGGGTGTACCATAATAGACAGGTTTGACACTAGAAATAAATCTTTCCCAATATACAATAGAAACCAAACATCTAACACTAAGGGATACCGAATCATACCTTGTTCCGGATGCTTGAAGTAGATCCCCGTTGAGATTTCCAATTCACGCTTGTATTAGGAATTCGCTCTCAACAAAAGCAAACAAGAAAAGCATATTATATAACAGTGTGTTAGACCTACTCTAGCATATATATTCAATGATACATAAATAATTAAACACATCCATGGATTCAACATTCATATTCAATTGCACATAATTGGACAAGAAAAGATATTTCTATTAATAAAATTAGATATTACAGTAGTGACAACCTTTGTCGGCACATCTATGAACTGGAGAAACCAAGTCCTCCACTTGGGCCTCCACCACCTCAATCCTCCATCTCTTGATAGCAAGCTCACAAGCAAAGGTAAGCTTGGGAAGAACACAAAGCGTTCCAAAGGGACAAAGGGATGTAGACTCAAGTATATGCAAACTATGGAAATAATGGACTATAGTTTACTTACTCTTCAATTCCTCTCCTTCAATGTATCCAAGGGGTTCCTTATACAGCACTCCAATGGGGTAATGGAGGGTCAAATACGAGTGATCTCAAGGCATATGGAAGGCCAAGATTCAAGTGGTTCAGACTCATATGAAGGAAAACTCCAAAAGTATTTAGATTTATGCACACATCTTGATGTACATGGGTTTAAGGTCAATAACCATGTGTACACGCGAGAATAGGTTTAAAAGTCGCATACAACAATAAAAAAGGGTTTTTTAAGGGATGAAATTGGAACATCAAAGGATAATATAAGTCCATGGGGTCTAAAGAGTTTGTATAGGGTCAGGGAAGGCCATCAACATGTGATTAACCGTGTGTGGTAAAATCAGCTATAACAGATTCCCCCTGATGTGTGAGGTCAGAGGGGTAACATGATGGCCAAAA
>LPNX010666258.1:71375-95004 GCA_001517045.1 Pseudotsuga menziesii
AAGTGTTTGTTTTAGTTAGCTGTGATTACTCAAAGGGAAACGACCGTGCAACCAATGGTATTATGACTCAACAGTGAAATAAATATGCACACCATAACAAACAATGCCAAGTGCAATGTGTAGAATGAAGAACAGGGTATGACACTACATGAGGTGCAAGATTTTTCCTTCAAATGTAAATGTAATCCTTCCTATATGAAATCCTAAATACAACTCTCATCCAAGAAATCCAATGCAAGTACCTCCTCATATCCATATCTAAGATGCAAATAGAGTGCAACTATTTTGTATTTTTCAATATAAAAGAATGAAAAATGCAATAAAAGTCATTTAAAACTCTCAGTCTCTGCAGCAAGTATAAAACACAATCCCATCGAGATACCGAGACAAAAAGAGTAATGCACTAATGGAAAAACAAAAAGATAAATGACTAAAACTAATTTCAAAGAAAAATCAATGAAAAAGCGGTCTTTGGTCACAATAGAAGCAGTCAATAGACAACATCAGAACCCAGTAGGACCCAGCCACACTCACAACCCACCTAGAAGCTTCTCACATCAAAAACTCAACCAAAAGGGAGGATGTACGCAACTGTTGAAGGAACAACAGTGTATGTCTGCGCCTTTTTAGCTAAAACCCGTGTATGTACGTGACTGTTCAGCTAAAACCCACGTATACAGAGAAGAAAGTGGTAAAAAGCAAGCTAAAGTTCAAACCACTCAAGGGGAGTGTCAATGTATGAACATACTATAAAATGCAACACAGAAACAGGGAGAAACAGAGAGAAAGTATTAAAACACATTGTGCCCCCAGAACCCAAAGAAAAACAAGGAACGCCCCTAGTATGGTCACCAATTCAGTTATGGAGAGAAACTTCCTATGGATTTGGGTGTACCACAATGGATAGCTTGACACTAGAAATCAATCTTTCCCAATATGAAAGAGAAAACAAACATCTAACACTAAGGGATACCGAATCGTACCTTGTTCCGGACAGTTGAAGTAGATCCCCGTTGAGCTTTCCAATTCATGCTTGTATTAGAAATTCTCTCTCAACAACAACAAAAAAGACAAGCATGCTATATAATAGTTTGTTAGACATACTCTAGTATATATATTCAATGACGCATAAACAATTAAACTCATCCATGGTTTCAACATTCATATTCAATTGAAACATAATTGGACAGGAAAATATATTTCTATTAATAAAATCAGAGATTACAATAGTGACAACCTATGTCGGCATATCTATGAACCAAAGAAACCAAGTCCTCCACCTAGGCCTCCACCACCTCAATCCTCCATCTCTTGATAGCAAGCTCACAAGCAAAGGCAAGCTTGGGAAGAACTCAAAGTGTTCCAAAGGGACAAAGGGATGCAGACTCAAGTATATGCAAACTGTGGCAACAATGGACTATAGTTTACTTACTCTTCAATTCCTCTCCTTCAATGTATCCAAGGGGTTTCTTATATAGAACTCCAATGGGGTAATGGAGGGTCAAATACGAGCGATATCAAGGCATCTGGAAGGCCAAGATTCAAGTGGTTTGGACTCATATGAAGGAAAACTCCAAAAGTATTTGGATTTATGTACACATCCCAATGTACGTGGGTTTACGGTCAATACCCACGTGTACATGCGAGAATAGGTTTAAAAGTCGCGTACAACAATAAACATGGGTTTTTTAGGGATGAACTTGGAACATCAAAGGATAATATAAGTCCATGGGGTCTAAAGAGTCTGCAAAGGGACAGGGAAGGCCATCAACATGTGATTAGCCATGTGTGGTAAGATCATCTAGAACACCTTTCACGGATGAATGAGAAACCATGTTATGAATGTAGGCAGCAACATTCTTGGCTTCATCCCAAATATTTGCATCCAAATATTTATCTTCAAGCATACAGGTTATCATCTCTTTTAGAGCCCGGTTTTTCCTTTCCACTACACCATTCTGCTAAGGTGTGTAGGGAATGGTGTGCTGAATATTGATTCCACTTTGAGAACAAATTTGCAGCAGCTATGATTTGATGTATTCACCTCCATTTTAAGATCTAATATCTTTGATATTTATCCTAGTAGAATTCTCAAAAGAATCCTTAAAATCTATGAACTTTTCAAGCACTTCAGTTTTTTTCTTGAGAAAATATACCCATGTGAATCTAGACAAGTCATCGATGAAAGTGAGCACATACCTTGATCCATTCATTGAGGTTGTAGGCATTGGACCTCTGATATCATAATGGATCTGCCCCAAAATACATGTAGCTCGGCTTTATTTTTCCCAATCAAATTTATGCTCAGGATGCTTGTCGACAATGCATCCCTTGCAAATCCCTTTGGAGGATTTGATTGTAGGAAGGCATTCCACCATGGAATGATTTTGTAGTTGTTGCAAGTATTTGAAATTTATATTTCCAAACATTTCATGCCACAACTATATAACCTCATTACCATGAGTTAGAAGGGCAGTAGGTTTTGAATCATGAAAAAATTTGGAGAACTCATAGGTCTTAGGAGAATGATTTGCTACCCCTATAGAAATGAGTTTTCTGGATGCTATCTCTGAGATATCCACTTCATTCGGGATGAATACTACTATTTTGGGAAAACCTGTGTGTGCCATTTAATACAAAGACAACATATTTGGATCCAAAGAGGGCACATAAAGAACATTTTTGAAACGGCCATGTCCTAGGTGGATGGTACCCTTTCCTTGTGAGGCGATTTGAGAGTCATCTCCCATGTGGATAGGGATGCATTTGTTGGAGTCCAGTGATGAAAATGAGTCTTTGCATGAAACCATATGATTCGAAGTAGCAGATTCAATGAGAATATATCTAGGCTTCGAAACATTATCCATGAGTGCATGTCCTCTTCCTGGCTGATTGTTCCGATCTTGATGATCCTTCTTCCTTGCACCTTCAGGAAGAGTGATGTTGTTCTTCTCAAGGAAAAGATCCATTTGATCAATTTTTCTCTTCATGCAAGAGCTTTCAGGATGAAATCCTCTTCCATAGTAAGATCATTTTATCTTCTATTTTCCATTTTGCTTGTTCTTTCTTGAGCATGAGAGCTCATCCAACTACTGGTTTTTCTCCTTCGGCTTCAGAGGGTCAAACTTTGTTTTCTATTTCTTTTTCTTTCCTTTGAAATTCAAAGCTTTGGGTCCTCCAACAAACAAGGCTTGATATTTAGAGGTACTATGATTCCCATTTTAACAATCTTGCCATGCTCATTGGTGAGAGACTCGATGAATGCATTAAGGGACGACATATTCCAATTCAGAATTGTAATATTTACTGTATTAAAGGTAGACACAAAAATGAAGTAGTCTAGTCCAAGTTTCATAAGGATAGAAAGGATGAGTTGATCATCTTCCTTCTCAAATTCACATTGCTTCAATTAGAGCACTAGGTGCTTAAACTTGGTAAAGAAGTCATTTATGGTCTCAAAGTTACCCGTATTTAGAGATATCAGCGCATTCTCCAGCAGATAGATTCTCAAGTCATCTTGCCTATCAAAAAAGAGTATCAAGTTGTTCCCATATTTCACGGGGATTCTTCAATAGAGTGAGGTGGAAAAGAAGATCCTTTGAAATTGAGAGGCATAGAAATCTGTATCCTTCATCAAGCTTGTTCCAATATTTTTTTTCTCTACTAATGCATTAGGCTCTTTCTCCATATCCATGGTGACTCTGAAGACTCCTTTGGATCGTAATTGTATCTCAATATCCTCCTTCCACTGATGATAGTTGAAAGGAGTCAGAAGATTGCTTGAAGAGGATTCCATTATGCAGTTGTAGCGAATGCAATGGAAGTGCTTAGAGATACCTGCAATCACACAAAACATACAAAATAAGGTCAAACAACCTGAACTTTTGGAGTTTGCTTCACATCTAGCTTAGTCAATCAAGTAATATTTATCAACAAGGTTTTCTTCCAGGAATTATGTGGTAAACTCTCCGCTTTTGGAGAAGTGATGGAATGTTTTTGAGCAATTTTGCTCAAATTTCTTCATAGATCCAACAAGAAACCTGTAGAAGAATTCCCTTTCCATTCCATGGCTCTAATACCATATAAAATTGGAGTCACAATAATCTAAGAAATAAGACAGAAACTTACAATAGATTTCACAGATCAATTTTACTCACAAATGACATAAAACAATGCAATTAGGAGTTGCAGCTGTATATTTACTTATCATTAACATAAGTAGTGATACAATGTCATACAATGGCATAAAGAGGCATGCAATTCGAATCCCAGAGAGGTCATTTGAATTGATTACATGAGAGTGGCTTACTTGTCATTTAAACACACTTGTCACATCAGTTAACCACTTAACTACAACTTAATTGACTCTAACTGACTCAAAGATAGTTTACACCAAGTCTAACTGAATAGAAATCAGATGCATGACAGCAAGTAGGTGAGGTTGCATATATGACTTAAGTTAGGTGAGTTGAACTGAACTGCACTGAACTGAGTCACCAAAAGTAGGTGGGGGCACCTTTAATCATTCCAGTTAACTGAAATTAACCAAAAATAGGCTAATTGATGAGGAAGGAACCTTTGTAGCTCTAGTTTAACTAAAAGGTAGGTGAAACAACCATCAGTTAACTGATTGAGGTGCATATGTCATGCATATCAACCCATATTTTCTCTTATATTGAAGGAGGAGACTCAGTTAGGCTCCCCGATTGAAGGAGAGGACCCAGTTAGGCCCCCTGATTGAAGGAGGATGATCCTGTTGATGATGCAGTCATATATTCGAGTCAAGAACTTAGGATAAGTGGTAAAGTAGGCCAAACAAGTCAAATAATGATGTGTGGGTTGGATACTGACTCCAAAAAATAAGCACACTTTCCCAATTCATGCCAGTTCCCTTTGTGCATCCTAAAAGCAGCGTAAAACAACTTTATACATAGAAAAGCAGGACAAAAGAATAATAAAGTATAAATTGTTCTTTATCCCATAAAATAATAGTAAACGCAGACGAAAAATAAGAACGAGGGTGCTCATGGTGAACAAACATCACATGGTGGTCAAGTATGCGCTAGGGAGCCTAACTAACATAGTCTAAACCACTAGGAGGCTAATAAAAACATATAAGAGGGTCTAGATGGTTAATTTATTCTAATAATTATATGGGTGTTAAAAGTGTTTTTCTACATGGTAATCTCACTAAAGATATTGACATAGAATAACCTTCTGAATTTCAAAAGAATGGCAATCTTGTTTTTCCGACCCTAAGGAAATCCTTCTATGGTTTGAAACAAACCCCCAAGGAACAATATGAGAAGATGAAAAAAAAATTCCTTAATATTGGTTTCAAATGCTATGAATAAGATTGTAGTATCTGTGTATTATTACACGTTAATGGTGAAACATTGATTATTGCATTGTATGTAGATAACTTGGTCATTACTGAAAGAAATGTTGATTTAACTTTAGGTTTAAATAAACAATCAATAGATACATTTCATATATATTTACCTTGGTCTATTGAATTTATTTTGGGTGTATTTATTTCTCGAGTTAAATATGTGTCAAACATTTACAAAATTTAAGAAAGGAAGAATGTAAACCATGCACCATACCTTATCATTTGAGAGTAAAGTTAAACAAGAAGTGTGATTCTCTGAAATTTAATACTACACATCAGCAACTTGTTGGTATCCGTACTTATTCAACTCACAACTGAGTTGATATTTCCTTTGTTTTAGTGTGGTTTCATGGTTTATGCAATATATGCAAGAAAATCACTTAAATGCCACAAATATAATTGTTTGTTATATCAAGGGAACTTACCAACTTGGTATAAAGTATTACATCAACAAAGTGAACTAGTTGATTGACTACACCAAGTTGGATTGGGTTGGAGATGAAATGATAGAAGTCTATGTTTGGCTATGTGTTTCATCTGGGTTGTAGACACATAGTCTAGTCTTGTAAAATGTAAAGGAGGTCTCAATTTCGACCGCATAAACCTAATATCATGTTGCAATGCATGTTGAACAAAATTCATATGAATTCGACATCTCATAGGAAAACTTGGTTTTCCAATCAATATATGAATTATGGTATATATTGGCAATCAAAGTACAATAAAAGTAGTAGATAATGATTTTATACATAATAAGATGAAGCATGTGGACCTTCACGTTCAGTTTTTTAGATAGTTGGCACATGATAATGTTGTGAATCTTGTTTATTACAATATAGATGATCATGTTGTTGGTATCTTTATAAATCCTTTATCGGAGGCTAAGTTTGTGAAACATCGATAGTACACTTAGTATTTAGGATGTTGCAATTATGGGTGGGTGTATATAAGTAATTTCACCTCTTGATTCTCAATGCAATTTTGTTGATGGGGGAGGGTTAGAAAAACAAGATAAGAAATTTAATCACACTTCTATATATTCTAGAGACAATTATTGACTATCGACTGTCAACTAAAAGGTCCATTGAGTGGTCAACTGGATATTTCACTAGTCAGCCAATTAGAGTTTGTTATGGGCCCTCACCAATATAAGTGGACCTCATCTTCCTCAGTTCAATGGATTTGGTTACATCTTGCTACTATATAATATGACCTTAGAAGTCGATCTATGTTACGAATGTCTGATATGAGTTTGCATATGGAAATATTTGATTTTATTACACTTCTATTAATGTTGAGATATTCTCACTTCTATTTAAATGTTATCACTATGTCTTTAGACACCACCTCTTCTTGGAATACCTAGCTCTCTTATCCACCTAATTCCCTAGCTCTCCAATGCAATTCCCTTCACTGGTTTCATCATATCAAAGGGTTTTTTTCTTACCTATTCATGTTAGAAAACTAGTTCTACCAACACTTTAACATTCCTAAAACAAAAGAGACTAGTATTTTCACCGTCATGGACTTTATAGAAGATGGAAAGGAATTTTCTTCAATAGACATTTGTTGATGGCACAATACTTTTAATGATTCTAAAATGGATTTTTCTAAAGATGGCCTCTATGAAATAATTACTAGAGCCTTGAATCAAGAGAGCAACCAAAACATTTTTCTTGAAGACCTAGATTCAATTAAAGGAGCCCTCAACCTCCCCCCTCCAAATTGAAAATGCTTACCAAATTGATACTATATTGGGAAAATGAAATCCTAAACAGGCTAAGACTCAATTCTCCAACATGAATAAAATGGGAAATGAGATGACATGAACTGCATCCCAAAACCAAAACAAAGACCATTTTTTACATCGAAGAATGGGAGCATCCTAAACCTTCTACTTTAAAATTTTACTTGTGGTTTATATATGAAAACCTCGATACTCATAACATTGAGAAGTGATAAAATATTAAACAATTAAATGTAAACAAAGTCCAAACTAATTGTTGTCCTAGAAGAAAATGCAAACTCAAAATTTGCAAGGATATCATTGATGATCATGTCCCTCCAAAGTATTTTGAGAAAAAGGAAAATTTACTTAATCCTGACTATGATTCTTTTGATGAAGAGGAAGAAGAGGAGGCCCCTCCAAAATACCACAATAAGAAAGGAAAATATTTGATTAACTCCTCTTATATCCAACCTAGGTTTATGGAAAGGATTAATGTTGTTTAGTGCCCCCCAGTTAACCAAAGGTTACTCCACTTTGGATCATAACCATGATAATCTCTTACAACAAAAGGGTGTGCCATTTTCCCAATTCCTTGATTTTAATGACTTTGATATCATCCTTCTAGTTTATTGGGTAGGAATATCACCAAATAATCCTATTCAAGGATGACCTCAATGGAGGAATAAGAGAAATTATATCTCTTTGAGACTACCTCTAGTGAAGTCTAAGTGACTATACATTCCCTTAGCCTCATCAATATCGAGGGTAGTTTTCCTTCTCATTGGATTGGGGCCATCTCTCAATGTCAGCAAATAGATCCATTATAATGTATTTATCTCTTTCCTCCTCATGTGAAAAATCCAAGTGTAATACCCTCAATTTTGACTTGGAATGTATTTAATCAAAATTATGTCAATGATGTAAATATGTTAGTATCGATTCCTAGTGCGGAGCTCACGGCTAAGGCCCGACTATTGAATGGATAGGAATATATGTTGTATATATTTTTAGTTGGATTGTATGATTGACTTATCATGCCAATTTGAAATGTATGTAAATATTGTGTTGGAAATCAATAAAATGGTCCAATATGGTTATGTAAAGAGCACTAGCAGGGCTATGATTCCACCAGAGGGGAAGAGGAAAGGGGGTCTATGGGAAACTAAATCCTTTTTCTACCATGTGTAAAACTTAGAAACCATCCAAAATTATTCCATGTGCTTTAACTGATCCAATTATTTCATCTCTACTATTAAACCCAATCACTGAATGCATGTGTGAGGTTGGTGGGAAAATTCAGTTCATGCAGTTATTAAAGCATGGGGGTTTTGAGATTTATGTTATTTGTCAGTAGTCATTTTCTTCTATGGCCATAAACCATTTCAGTTTTATTTTCACCATCATATCATATCCCTTGGATTAAATACCTTTTGAGCATTGTCTCATGCATGTTTTTACACTATGTAGGGTTTTCCTATGGTTTTCATGTCCATCACTAGACTGTGTTTTGACACCAAAAAATTGAATTTAGATCAGATAGGGATGTAATTTTGAAGGAAAAATATATGGTTGTAGGTGAGCATAGAGGTTGTGAAAGCTATAATCCCTTACCCATGGAGTTCTGCTACTTTTGGATTCTTGAGAAGCCATAATTTATGCTACAGGAGGTTCTCCAACAACATACATCCGATTGGAATCTTACTGCACACAACTGGTAAGGAATGTAAGAATTGGATTTCCTAAGGGAACTATGGATCGGTGAAGGGAAATTCCTTCCTTGTGTTTTGTGTGGAAATTGGAAGGAGTTCCATGGTTGTGATGGTTGAGTGATATTTTTGTAGAGATCTGTATGAGTATTGGATAAGCATAGAGATTAGACTCTAGTTGTGGGATGAGTGAGAGAATCCTATAGGTATTTCCTTTGCCCCGGTGGCCTCATAGACCAGCTTGGGAATGGCCTCTCAATAGAAAGAGTAGATGCATGATAGAGGGCCTACGACTAGGTGGAAAATATCTCTTACAAAGCCAATTGCTTGGATCTTCTTTGTTAAAGATAAGTATTCTCTTTTGTATTTGATTCCACATTGTTTTAATTGATTATTGTAATGAGTAGTATGCTTAGATATGTGTGTTATGTTTTTGGATCAAGTTTTTTTCCATCATGTATTTTCATTTATGCATCTGCACACATGTTTATACTATTATGAATTCACAATTATGGTTATGGGTGAAATTTAGAGGCCCCGATTTACTGAATGTTCTCTCCTTCTTGTCAGATTGATGGATGGGGACATGACATAGTGGTATAACAATTTCATGTTGCAACATCAAACCTGTATGAGTCGAATTCACTCTTATAGGTAGAGATCAGTTTCTGTTAAGTGACAGATAAGGGGGGGCAGTAGTATTTTCAAATTAATCTCGAAATAGACCCTTAGAGTCAAAATATAATTCCATACAATTTCAAAACTTTAAACTTTCAAAAAATTTAAGGTGGATCCCACTCATTCCATGTGGACAAGTGATGTGGAGGAGCCACTTGAGCCAGAGGTATGATGTGGAACTACTACATTAGGCACACACATGGTTATTCACAGATGATAAAGTGCAAGGGAATATGAAGATCCAGTTGTTTGATGGTAGGGAGGATCGAAGATCATGGTTTATGGCTCCCTAAAAATGTGAACAGTGGGGATATCAAGCAGCCGAAGATCTGGCCATCGGATCTTATGGAATACTAATGACCAAGACTCATAACTCATTAGTAAAGTGCACATAGATTAATTTAGGGTGAGTGAGGAGCTGGACCAAAACTGCCCAAGGCGCGTGTAATATTTTGATTGATAGCTCCTTGCCAAAGAAATTTTCAAAAATGTTTTCCTCATGAGGAGTTACCCCTTAATTTTGGAAACAATAAAAACATCGATGCACTCATGCATGAGGTAGGCAGTGTGGTGAAATGGAGGTTTTGGAAGGTGACATCGTCACACCACTAGATGCCATGTAGGATCTATCTGACACAATGATAGGCATGTGTCAAGCCACATTAGCACCCTTTCTAGGTTAGTGAAAAATGACATTTTTCTTATGCACCAGATTGCACAAAATCAAATGATTTGGTTTTGGAGTGAAACCGCAACTATAGGAGCAACAAAAAATGGGTCATATTTTGGAGTGAGAGTGGGTGTTATGGAACTGTCAAAATTTTTAACTCTATAGAAGGTGGAAAATGACACAAGTAGTAGATTCTAGAATTCCATAGCAGGTGACTGCAACATCAGATCAAAAAGAGGAAAGTTGTTGAGTATTCCTAGTCACATGTATTATCTAAACCAATAGATATTTTTTATATTTATCCATGGGTGATATTATACATGTTTCTAAAGTTGTCCTTTGGGGTTAAATGCACCTACAGGAAATGTGTGGAAATTGGGCAATATTGGAAATTTTAGAGCGTTGTAACTTTTTGCTCAGTAATCAGAACTAAGCATACTTATAGTAATTGGGAAGCTTATCCATAGGGGAACAATTGTATAGAGTCAATTTATGAATTTGTGATTCAAATTTTTCTATGATTTGATCAGAAAAGGGATGATAGCATAATTTGACAAAAATTGTCCATGTGGATATTTTCTAGAATACATGAAATTTGATTTTGATTTTCTAAGAATGTAATAAATATAACAAATGTGTTTATATGAACACTTTTGAAAATTCATAATTATATCAATAAATGTTAAGGGTCAATAATGGGCATAATGCAGTTGGGAAATCCTTGGTCTTGGTTGGGCCAATAAGGTCATCATCATGGATGATGCACAAGATCCTTATGAAGCTGAGACAGATGCCATGGGGGAAAACATACAAATTGAGAATGCATATATTGAATCCAATGGTAGATAAACCAAGTGACTCCCCAGACATTGTAGATACCATGAGGAGCATAAGTGTGGAACTGCAAAGCTATAAAGTAGGTAATGACATGCTACATAGAACCCAAGAATATCATAACAAGTTGAATGCAACTATGTTACAAAGTCTAATAGACATTCAAAGGAATATTAAATCTAGACATCACTCAAAGAATCAGGAAAGGAGTGAGAGTATCTCAAGTAGGAACTCTGGCAAGAGGTCCCATAGTTCAAGAAGAGTTCCTAGATGCAGGTCATATACTCCAGAAATATCTTTTAGGGAGTCATATGAATCTAAGGATCTCACTGAAGGAACAATATATTCATCTCATAGGAATAAGAGGAAGAGGTATTCAAAGAACAATTTACATGGAGAACTTAGGAAGGACAAAAATCCTACATTTGTTGGCGAGGTAAAATCTAGTCAAGAAGCTGAGGCTTGGATTCTTGGGATGATGAAGTATTTCTAAGTTCAAGGCTACTCAGGAAATATGAAAGCAAGAGTGTCCATATTCAATATAAATGGAAGGGAATCTATATGGTGGGATCTCCTTAGGAAAGTGAAGAAGATCAATGAAAGGAATGATTGTGTGGAAACAATTCAAGAAATTCTTCAAGCAAAATTACCTCTTTGATAGGTACTATGATGAAAAAATTAAAGAATTCTAAGAGATGAAATTGGGTCAAATGACAATGGAGGAATATGCAAATAAATTTTTGGATTTTTCGAGATATGTCAAATATATCAAAGATGATAAAGTAAAAATTTGATTTTTTCTAAGTGGGTTTCCTTAGTCCTACAAAGATAGAATTGATTTTGATGAACCTCAAACTATAAATGAGACCATAATAAATGCCAAGTATTGTTATGATCAATCCAAAAGCAAGCCATATCTCCATAAGGCATGGAAGGAAAATAAAAATGAAAATTTTGACCAAAGAAAGAACGGGTTCAAGCCTCCTCATTTTGGAAATCATCCAAGGCAGCCACCAGAAGGTGTGATAAATCTAAATAGGATGGTGGGAGACAAACCAAGAGAGCCAAGAGATCCAATTCAATGTTGGGAATGTGGATAGAACCATTTTCTTATGAACTATCCACCTCTAAATGGGAGTGAAAAGCAAGTTCATAACATTCAAGAAGATGAAATTGTGGGTCAAATGCAAGGAAAATCCCTAGAGTTTAAGTTGCACTAGAGTACCGCCAAGGAGATCACCAATCAATTGTGCTTGAGGTTGAAGGTAATATTTATAAGCAATCTATTTCTAGTTTAATTGGCCTTATATCTACTTATAGTTATATCGATCCTAAAATTATTGATATTTTTGCTTTTAATAAAACCAACCATAGCAAACCATGGTTGGTCCAATAATCAATTAGCCATAGTAACCAATAGAAAAGTTAGAGAATTGATGGATACATGTCCATTATAAATAGGTGGACTGTTTACTTGTGCAAATATGAATATTTTGACACTTGGTTCATATGATATTCTCATTGGAATGGATAGGCTGGAAGCACATAGAGTTAAACTTGAATTCTACAAAAAAAAAATTGAGTGTATTGATGATGAAGGAAACCTAAGGGTTGTAAAAGTAATTCCAAAGGAAATTTATGTTAGGCATATTTCATTCATGCAGTTGAAATTTTCTACAAGAAAGGTTGTCAATTTTATGCATCCCATATATTGGACAAAACAGAAATTGAAATTCTCGGATTGGAATAATGGCATGTGCTACAAGAATTCAAGAATTCTATTACTAATGAAGTTCCAGGACTTCCTCCAAATAGGGACATTGATCTCACAATTGATCATGTTCCAATAGCTGCACCAATTTCTAGGACACCTTACAGGCTAAGTACACCATAATTATTAGAGCTAAAAATGAAATTGCAAGAATTATTGGAAAAGAAGTACATAAGGCAAAGTGTGTATCCATGGGGAGCACTAGTGCTATTTTTTAAAAACAATTATGGAACACTTAGGATATGTATTGATTATAGGAAGCCTAATAAAGTGACAGTGAAAAAAAAGGTACCCCTTTCCTTGACAAATTGATGATCTTTTTTATCAAATGAGAGGGGCAAAAGCATTCTCAAAGACTGAATTCAGGTCTAGTTACCATCAAGTAAGGATCAAGGAAGAAGACATTCACAAAAAAACCTGTATAACAAGGTATGGACACTATGAATTTGTAGTGGTACCATTTGGTCTCACTAATGCACCATCTACATTCACGTGTCTCATGAATAGCATTTTTAGCATGCATTTGAACATGTTAATTGTCCTTGTTTTTTAGATGACATTCTTAATTACTCTAAGAATGAAGAGGAGCATGAATAACACTTGAGAATAGATTTGCAATTGCTAAGGGAGAATAAGTTGTATGAAAATCTAAGCAAATGTGACTTTTATAAAACTAAAATTCATTATTTGGGTCATATTATTTCAAAGGAAGGAATATCAGTGGATCTAGAAAAGATTGAAGCCATCATGAATTTGCCAACTCCAAAGGATGTAATATATGTTAGATATTTTATGCCCCTTGCTGGTTATTATAGAATGTTTATTGAAGGATTCTCCAAGTTTGCACACCCAATCACATCCTTGCAAAAGAAGGGAACAAAATTTGAGTGGACACATAAATGTGAAGAGAGTTTTCAGTTGTTGAAGAAGCTTCTGAGAAGTGCTCCAATTCTGAAAATTGCAAACCTAGAAAAAACTATGCGATATGTACAGATGCATGTAAGAAAGGACTTGGAGGAGTTCTTATGCAAGAAAATCATGTGGTGTGTTATGATTCTAGAAAATTGAAAGAGCGTTAAAATAATTATACTATCGATGATCTAGAACTTACATCCACAGTGCATGCTTTAAAAATGTGGAGACACTATTTAAAGAGAAGAATATTTGAGTTGAGAACATACCACTATGGTCTGAAATATTTATTTGAGTAGCCAACATTAAATGCTAGGAAAGCTAAATGGATGGTATTTTTATGTGAGTTTGATTTTGAAATCAAACACATAAAAGGAAAATATAATAAATTGGCTGATGCACTCAACAAAAAGATGCATGAGATGCATGTGGAAGCCATCACCACTTCTCAATCAGATTTAAGACAACATATTGTAAATTATATTGCTAAAGATGAATTACATGTGAAAATAAAAGAAAATTTGCAGCAATAGATTTTGGAAAAAAGGTATGTTGGTTATCATTTGGAAGAGGATGGAATTCTTATTTATAAAAACATAATTTATATTCCAAATGTATCATACTTGAGGAGAATTGTTATGGATGAAATCCATAAAATGTCATATTTTTGTCACCCATGATACCAAAAAACAATTTCTACACCCAGGAAGCAATATTTTTGGTCAAGAGTGAAAATAGACATTGTTGAGTATATTTCTAAGTGTGTGTTTTATCAACCCAAATGGAACTTCTCCGTTCGAGTGCCGACATTCCTTATGTTGGTACACAAAAGGACATATTAGGATTGAAATTTGCCAAAATCACTATAGATGGGCATGACATGGGATGCATCTACCCTTGAACCAGCTTGCCATATTATTTTTCTAAGTGTTGAGTTGCATACGTGACTATCCTCATTGCAACTCGCATATGTACATGACTATCTTCATTGAAACTCGTGTACTGGACGCAACTATCTACATTGCAACCCGCATACATCAGCATACACGGGTTTCCTTTAAGAAAATCGCATGTCATACGTGGGTTGCCTATATCAATAGTCGCGTACATCTTGATTCGACATTAAAAAATATAAATCACGATTAATGGATATTAGTTGGTTCCTAATCATCAACTATCCTAACTGTTTCAACCTCCTCAACCTTCAAAACCACTCTATATCCCAAAGTATAAATAGAGGCCTTGGGGAGGGCATTAATCAATCAAGTTTGGAGAGCAAAGTTATGCTGGTGGTATATCTTTAGAAGTATTGGAGCAGCAGAACTTAGAGTCCTTTCATTGTAGAGGATTCCTTGTCTTAGAAATTGGGTTGTACTCTTATCTCATTCACTGATTGTTAATAAAGAGAATTCTTCTTCCAACATTGTGTTGAGCCTCTTTCATGTATCATGGTTGATGAATATATTTGATTATGTACTGGATATATTGTTTATCTAACCTCTCATATATACATGTATAATATTGTTCTTGGAGAATTTGCTCTTTGCAGGTGAAGGAGGTGCATCCCTGGAAGCTTTGGAGAGAAGCAGAGCGGAAGAAGATCAAGCTTGGATAAACCATCGATAATCAAGTGAGTCAAGAATTTCTTCCTATTTCCTTTTTGTACTTTATTAAAGTTGATTGTCTGCAAGATTAGTAGTAAGTTGGTAACCCCAGACCCTAGGTTACAAGGGTGTTTAATCCTGAACAACAGAACCGGTGACTCCACTGGGGAGCCTAGCCTACTGTGGGTTAGTCCTATAGATCCTTGCCCAGTATTTGCTTTGATTCAGTGTGTGGTTTTTTGTATTGGTTTGGATTTGCAGTGGTGTTTTAAAGGCCTTTATATTTTTTCTTTTTTGAAAATTTTTACTCTTGTACGCGGGTTGTTGTGCTACATAGTCGCGTATAGAGGTCTACATACGTGGGTTGTTGTATTGAACAGTTGCGTACAGTACGCGGGTTGCTCAAGTAGACAGTCACGTACATACCTTAGCAACAAAATTTTTGGGAAGGGTTGCTTGTCCTTGTCCTTCTTTGGATTTTGTCTTGCTTTGTGGTATTTTGTACTAGCATTTCACTATAGGATTGATAGCCCTGTTAACCATACTTTGTGCTTTTCAGTAAGCCCTTGAGTTTTTGTTGGATGGATTGTCTTTCTTTTAGCATTTTGAGGTGGATTTGCCTATTGGGTGATAGGTCCAAGTGCTCTGTGTCTGAATCAATGATCAGGATTCTAGATACTATATATCCTGTGCTATTTCCAAGTAGTGTCGGTTTGTCACTTGCCTTTCATTGATTTCAGTGGATTTCATTCATTGTGTCTTCCCAAGCTAGGTGTTTTTCAAGTCTTCCTTAGGTGGTTGATCTTTGGTTCTTATAAGTCCGCTATACTTCATCTTGCTTACTTTATATAGTTTGATTATTCAAGCATACTCAAGAATTGTTGCATTTAGGTGCATAGTAATTTTTGAAGAATTTGAAAAGTGAAAATAAAAGCATTGGAAACATTTGCATTTGAATTGCATATGGTAGTTTTACTTTCAGTTTTTTAAAAAAATATCAAAAATTACAAAAATAAGTCTTAGCTTTCTCTTTCCTAGTTGCATTTTCATCAGTTCATATTTACAAAAAAGAAAAAGACGCTTGATTTAAGTAGTGATAATTTGCTTTGGAATTCATTTATACACCTGTTTTACTTCTTTTATCGAGTCTATAATATCATAGTCATTCACGCCACTTACCCTTTGATTAAGAACAACCCTTAAAATGAACACTATAATTTAAAATTTATTAGTAAGCTTTTGTTTTATAGGGTCATACATCTACTAGATTAGGCTAGACTTGTGGGATAGGAAGTGTAAAATCCCCATAAGTACTTAAATTCAGACGTAGTTTCCCAATCAATAGGTAAATCCTTCTTTGTGTTGATAGTATCTGGGAAGCTCCTCTCATACGGGAATTAAGCACGAGGCTACGTGGAGGCATTGGACTGAGGAGATAATCCTCTGATTCCTTGTCAAAACATAGACCAAGCATTAGAGGAATTTTGAGATCTAAAATGGGCCTCCTAAGGAAAATAATAAAATAAAATTTATTAATTTTGAAGGAAAAAAGAAAAAAACTACTTTTTGTGTTCGTATTTTTGACATATCTCCCTGTGTTTTTACTCAAATTTCGATCAGGAGAGCTCATTGGATGTGGAATTTGATTTTGCATCCAACAAATACCCACACTGTATACTTTTGATGGACCCCGCTACCCCAAAAACAAGAAATACCTGAAAAACATGATGATGACATCATCATCGCATTTTTTTAGGTATTTCTTGTTTTTGGGGTAGCGGGGTCCGTAAAAAGTATGCAGTGTGGGTACTCCTTGGATGTGAATAAAATTCCACATCCAACGAGCTCTTCCAATCGAAATTTGAGTAAAAACACAGGGAGATATGTCGGAAATACGAACAAAAAAAGTAGTTTTTTTTAGGACAAATATGTCAATTCAGCCATTATGGTTGACTCATTTTATTGGAATTCTATTGGTTCTTGAATTACAACTCACAAGAACTTATTATTGGCATGTTGTATTATAAGGCCCATTTTAGACCCCAAATTTCCTCTAATGGTTTTTACGCATCTGGGGATTTTGTACTAGACAGAGTTTTGGGATTTGCTACCCTGCCCATGCATACAAATCAGGCTTGCGACTATCTCCCCAGACTATTGATATAGTTAAGGTAGCCTCTAGTCTCTTGGACATCTAGGGTTTATACACAGGTAAACCAGAAGGCTATTTTTGGTTCACCTTGGACGGGCTTGGAAGGTAACCCTTGTTGAAAGTGTAGGAGGGCGGTGGGTGATTCCTCCACTTATGCCTAAGAACCTCTTCAAGGACACCAAGAAATTGTCTCTCAAATTTCTTCGGGAAAGCATATCTTATACCCCTTGTGATTGTTGAGACTTTAGGAAATTTTTGTAGTGATTGCTCTATGGTTTATCTGTGTTTTACCCGACCTTAGGGTATGAAGAGTCAAATTTACAATCATGGAGGACCAATCTATTAGAAGGTCACAAAGGTTGCAAAACCTTCCTCCGCTTATCACATTGGAACCTCCACCTTCCCCTCAAAGGTGGAGATTGGAAACAGACGGTTCTTTTGAACCGATAGGAGTTAGTGAAGTTCCGGGTGAACCAGAACTTAGGGAAAACCATTTTAATTTAAACACAATTGAGATAGAATACTTGCAAGATGACAAGATTGCAAGGAATTTTAATTCACCTCTAACTGACTTAAACGATCTGGTGATCGTTTAGGTTCTTCCTTTCAATCCACCCATGATTGGTGTCCCTGTAGGTAGAATAATGTATACTACAGGAGAAAGTTCTTTTACTTCCACCTCAGCCGCTCCGACTGAAGGGGTGTTGCCTCCCCCGGTAGGTGCCCCTAGAACAAGTATACCTACTACACCATTAACTCCAGCTAGCCGAGTAGTTCAACCACCGGATCCCACAAGTTTAGCAGGTGATTTTGGTGGTATGGTCACTGGGATTCCTAGTGTAACTACAGTTCCTACTTGCTTTGCACACACTGCCCAGAGTGGTCCTATAGGATCCTCGGCTTTTGCCCAAGTTTTTTCTTGGAATGTGGGGCACATTCCCCCATCCACTCCATACGTAGTCCCAACACCCTCATATGTAGGGGTGCAGTTTGAAAACACTAATCCTTATGGTCAAGGTTTTCAAACTCTGATTTCAGTTCTGTTCATGAGCTCTCCCTTTCCCCTTTTTAGCGGAGGGATACATGCTCCTATATTCCAAACCCCAGCTTCGACTGGGGCAGCTAGAACCTCTTATACTGCACCGCACATAAAAAATCCATTGGCTTATGGATGGAATTCTTTCCAAAGCTTCCCATCCACTTCACAACCGACAACAGGGGGCAACCCCACCTTCACATATGGGAATATGGGGGCAAGTCCCTCTAATCCCCAAACTGGTACTTTTAGTGCTCCATCTAGACCCAAGCTTCCTTTCTTGGCAATGTTAAATTTTCCAGATTTGTCAAAACTAATGAATGACCGATGAGACATGACCCCTCCTGACCACCCATACCTACCAAGCTGCCCTCGAATATCCCAAAATTTGAAGGCAAAGTTGGTGATGATCCTGGAGCTCATGCCACCACTTTCCATTTATGCTGCTCTTCCAACTCACTGAATGAGGATTCAGTTCGGTTGAGGTTGTTCCAAAGAAATTTGACCAATACTACAGCAAAATGGTATATTGAATTGCCTTCTATTGCGTTTAGCAGTTTTTGGGACTTGGCTAATGCAATCCTTAGTCACTTCCAACTTCCTGTCCGATATGATTTCGGGATAGAACTGTTATCTACCTTCTGGTAGGACAAGGCCACTCACATTTCGGATCACATCCAAGAGTGGAGAAGATGAAAGAGCCTTATCAAAGCCACTATTCCTCCCAAGTTCTTATTAGAATGGTTCCTTAAATCCCTATTGCCATATAAATCTAAGGATGTATCTACTTTGGGAGTGACAAATGAGGAAGAAGCTATCCTTAGGGCTCAATAACTAGATTTGATATATTCTCAGTCTGGGATCTTATATGATATTATCCCTAAGGCACCCAGGGCAACGCACAATGTAGAGAAACCTAAGCCTGGACCCCATGCTGATGGTGTGGTTGGTTCCATGAATTCTCCCACTGTGGAATCTTTGGCTAAATAGCTCCATCAGTTGTCCATAAAGAATTCTATGGTAGAGGCAGCAAAGGCTTCCTCCTCACCCCAAAATGCAAATGTTTTTGCACAAACCTCTCAGAAGGGCAATCAGCAGCCCGGTGGGAAAAAGAAGAGAGGAAAAAAGGGTGAGGGAAACCAAAACAAGAAAAAACCCACAAACAATGCTGACGGGGGAAAGAAAAAAAAGAAGAAGCTTAAATTCCCATGTAAGTTATGCCATGAAGATCACCTAACCCATCTATGTCCCCTTATGGAACAAGCTTAGAAGCTATTAAAAGACCAACAACCGACTATCCTGAAGGATCCTTTTCCCCAAGGATAGAATTCAGCTTCAACTTCAAATGCAGCAGGGGGCACCCCAAATGTTCCTGACCCCAGTTATATCAAAATCGTTCAATCCGAGGCTTTACTACAAAACAGGAACAAGAACTATGAAAAAGAGACCTCGAAGAAGGGTAAGTCGATAGGTGAAACTTCTAACCCTCTCACGATTGAGAAACCTACCGAAATTATGCTTAAGATACCGAAAGGTGTCTTTAAGAAAACCTTTCATAATCCTAATGCTAGGGCTGCAACCAACTACTCTGTAGTTGAAGACTTAGCCCAGACTCCTTGTGCAATGTCGTCTTTAGAGGTGTTACAGAGTTGTCTTGCCCAACAGGATACACTCATAGCAGCCTTAGGCAGTATGGAATCATCAAGTCTCATGGAGAAATTTAATCTATTTGATGTCAAAATTCACCTGCCATATCATGTAGCCTTATCGATAGATGTCATCCATGGTGGAAATACCATTGGAAGAGCAATTGTCGACGAAGGTGATTCTACATGTGTTATGTCCTTGTATTGTTGGAAAGCTCTTTGATCCCTAGAGTTGGTTCCATCGAACACCCTACTTACTGCTTTTGATGAAAGGCCTTTCTGTCCACATGGTATCCTATCGGATTTCGAAGTTAAGTTGGCAGGGAAAGCGGTGTCTGTTGAGGTAGAGGTGATTGATGCACCTTTGGATTATAACTTGCTCTTGGGGAGAAGTTGGACTTACGCCATGTCTGCTATTGCATCGACCGTTTTTCGGGTGGTAGTGTTTCCACACGAAGGGAATTTGGTTATTGGTGACTATTAATTCTTGCACATGATCTAGGAACTAGGAATCAAAATCATCAAAGAATTATTAACAAATACTCATGAATTGGAAAATAACTGGAACCAAAATAGGTTTCCTCTCTATATATTTTATAAACAATAATGGGTTACAATTTCCATGCTGAGCAATGGCTTAACTCCATGAATAATTCGAATACCTAGGGGACAATTCGAATTCAATGAGTGAGTCTAGCTTAACTAACCGTTTTCCATGCAATCTCACTCAGTTAACCACTTGAACAAAACCCTAATTGACTCACCAAACCCTAACTGAAGTCGGAGTGCAATAAATGACTGAATCTCAACTGAAGGAGATCAAACACATGTCATAGCAATCCAACCATCAAGTGCTAGTGCTGCATGACTCCAATGAACCCCGATGAGGTTAACTGAAGCTGAACTGACCATCAGAAGTTGGTGGAGGCTCATTGTTGACTCTAGATCATTAAATAATAATAAATAATCATAAAATAATCATAAAAAAATATATTTAATGATTGGAGGTGCATTAACTGACTGGTTGAACTGATTGTAACCACCAGTTAGCAATTAGGTGCATTAATGTCACACAGATCACCCCTGGAGTGCTCCAGTTATCCTCCTTGACTGTAGGAGAAGGCTAAGTTAGCCTCCTTGACTGTAGGTAGGAGTGGGTGTGACTGGATGATGGCAATTAATGCTCCACTGATGTCAATTAAACTTAGGATAGTGGTTTAACTAGGCCAATTTGACCAAAAGAGTGTGTATGATGGTAAATGTCTCCAACACCCCCCCTTAAGCTATACTCAGGAAGAGTTAGAAAACATAAATGCATAAAATGCTAGGGCCCTGGAAACTAAGGCCATAGGTCACCGTGTACAATAAAGTAACTGCTTAATATAACCAAGGAAACAGGGAAAACCTCATGGGAAAAATACCCCCCCTCAAACTAAGCAGTAAATCAAGAATTGGTTCTTCTATGCAGCAGCATCCTAAGACTGTGCATGTGAACCTCTGAATCCAAACTAAATGAATATGTCTGGAGGAATCTTCCACTTTGGAATAAAAACAATGCACTCAACTGAATCAGAAATATAAACAGCTGCACGGTGAAAACTGGACCCATGTAGAGCAACTGAAATCATCTGAAGAGAGAGCAAAGGTTCTTGAGGATTCGAACCATGTGTGGAACACTCAAGAAACTGATATGTTGCAGCCTTGAACAGAAAACCATGAGTGGTAAAATCAGCCCCAAATCTTAGGAGCAAGTGTCCATGCGGATGTAGAATGTCTTCCTCTTTACTAGTTCTGTGAGGAGATGAGCTTGTGATCAAAGGTAGAGAATTCCTGGGACTCTGGCGAGCGAATGCTTGAGCTCCATAATATGATATATATTCTGAAATATCTAATGAATCACAAAATAAAATATCAGCAACCTCATAAGAGGAAACTAACACCAAATCCCCAGCAGCAAAATTGAAGAGAAAGTGTGGTGCTTGACTTTTCACACTGGAATTGGTGAGAGCAGCTACAAGCATGAATGAAAGATCTTGGATTTTAAAATATGAAAAAAATAATATCAGATCATAATGTAAATCAGATCTAAATAATTTCACAACATATCCAAAACTATTAAATGAAATCAAATCCCCAGCAGCAGTTTTGTAGGAGACTTGCGGTACTTGTTTCTTCACACCGTTGATGAGAACAACTACAAGCAGTACTGAAGGTTTATGAATATGAAATTTTGAACCAAGGAATATAAGATCAGATCCAAATAAGATCATATCATATCCAATAAGGTTCATATCAGATCCAAAATTATGGTCAACCGAGACGGTAGATGCACAGTTTTTTTCTTCTTCAAAATTCTGAATTTTGGTGCATGCAATCCTGCAGGAATTTGCTGGAACATCTAGATCATGGGGAGCAAATTTTTCACTCTTATAATCTGATATTTCTTCCAAATAATCCAATTTTTTACATATTTTCACACCAGCAGCAACATTAGAGGAAGAAAAATCAAATTTCTCCTCACTTTTGGAAGCAATTACTGGTAAATTTTGCACAGAATTCAAAGGAAAATCACCGGTGAATGTTTGCATGGAAGTGTAGCAGAATTTTTATTCAATATCAGAGATTTGAATGTCTTCTTCTGTTTCAGCAATATGAGAAGATGAGATATCAGATATCTCATGAACTTCCGGAGCATCAGGAGAAGGAGTCACTTCATGGAGACTTTATTCAATTCGAATTGAATGTGTAGAAGATTCTGCTTCATCTTCATCTTGAACAACTTCATCAGAGAGAGTAGTGGCTGAGAGTTTTGAGTGAAGAACTATTGTGGTGCTGGATTTGATCTCCAAAGTACTATTATGATCCTCATTTTTCTTGCCAAAGGTTCTGTCCAATTTTGTCCAGAGATCCTTTGGGGAGTCAGCAAAATCAATAGGGTAGTACAAGCTATCATCAAGGGCCAGACCTATTGTTCCAAAAGCTCTATCATAGTCATTTAGCCAGTCATTCTCATTCTCATAAGACTCTCTTCCAAGTCCAATAGACACCTCATAGAGACCTCGTCTCTTCAGATATGCAATCATCTTCAACTTCCATTCTGAATAGCTTGTGAATGGGGTGAGAAGAGGGATTGATGAGTCCATTCGAAGTTGTACCTAATAAAACCTGCAAATCAAAACAAAAGGAGCACCGTAAGGTCAGACAGCTTGCACATTTTAGGCTTTCATCACACCCAGCATAGTCAATCAAGCAAGCTTGATCAACAAGTTCTTTACTTGGGGTATTAAGTGGTAAGCCTTGGCTTCTGGTGCAGTGCTGGATTTTTGAGCTATTGCTCAAATTTCATGGAGAAATCTGTCAAAAATCTTGTTCTTGAGAGATTGTTCTTTGTCCCACCGCATGCTCTGATACCATATTAATTCTTTCACATGATCTAGGAACTAGGAATCAAAATCATCAAAGAATTATTAACAAATACTCATGAATTGGAAAATAACTG
>LPNX010666258.1:102208-123756 GCA_001517045.1 Pseudotsuga menziesii
AGTATTCTCAGGTACAGGTTATCACTTTTCTGGACCCGAGGGACTAAATTTACGGAAAAGGATCACCCGGTATGAGCTCAGTTTTCTCTTTTTCATGCTTTGGACCTAAACATGAAAAATATTTCGAGTGTACTTCATGTCTTTTTCATGCTCGTTAAACACCAAGAACAAAGCATCGAGTTTATTGTTGTAAGCCCCATTTCGCGTACTCAAATGGATCTTTCCGAGTGATCCTGCTTTCCTTCACACTCTTAAAACTCAAGCTATATGCTGCTCTCAAAGGAGCATTGGGTAGGTGGTAATTTAACCTTTTTTGGACCTCCCTGACTAAGTACGAAAAAGGTTCACCTTTTCTTCTACGGAAGTCAAGAGAGTTCTTCTGTGGCATGTTTTATACTTTTTCGGCCTCAAGAGACTAAATTGGATGAAAATGGACCCCCTTGGAGTATTCTTCAAAGTTTTCAGACTCTCTAAACATGAAAACACCAAGTGAGCATGTACTAGTTCAGGCTCATAAAATCCACAAATCAGTGACACTATCAAGCATTATTCCCTCTTCTCTTCAAGCTTGTCAAAAAATGAAGAGAGACTTGAGTTGACTTTCCTGGACTCGTTAAAATTTAACAGGGAATATAAGGAAGAAATTTTCTTTTGGTTCTCAGTCGATGGTAGCATGTCTTCCTTGAACATATTACTCTTTTTCTTTTTCGATACTCATGTCTCAGTGTTCACTTTTAGTTCAGTTATTACTTCGAGTTTCTTACTCCTCCTCTTGTCAGTTCTACCTAGGGAATCTGATCATGTCTCCTACATGACAGATAAGTCTAGTTGTACTATCTGCAAAGTTAAAAGCTGCCTTGGGTCATCTCTATGTCGTGCTCACTTTTTAAGGACTTAACCGTGTATCTGATCTATATCCCGATTCCATCATTGTCTTATCTATTATTACTTGTGTTTCCCTTCCTTTACCTAGTTCCTAGTCACTCTTGTGATCCGTTGGAGGATCTATTGCCTTCCTCATCACAGTATGGTTCCACATCAGCACTTCCTGACGACGAAGACCTAGAGTTTTTTACGATCATACCTTAGGATTCACTTTCATTATTGGTGAATTCCTTTGCTTCAGTTGTCGATTACCACCTATTGGTTGACATTCTATTGAATCCTATCCATGTCCGACTTCAAATAACATCTATTCACATGGATTGGATTGTACTAGTTCTTTGGGATTTTTTTACGAAGAACTTAGGTTCATATCTATGGACTAAGTTGCGTAAGATTATGTTGTGGTCATTTACACAGCTTCCATATCTTTGAATACTCATCATTATTGTATATTGTGGCTTCGATCCACCTTTGTAATATACATGGTCCTGTACCTGTAGTATATGATGTACTCAAATATTGTAAAGGAGCTAGTGTTCCAGTATATTGAACATATCATCCTCAGATATGACTTTGTATATGACATTATTATGTATTTGTTTCAGGTACTACCTCTGCTCCATTAGACTTCCGAGTTCTCCAAGATAATGATTATAATGTATTTCGGCCATCGTTTCCCTCTGACCTCACATATTAGGGGGCATATTTTATCAACCCAAATGGAACTTCTCCATCCGAGTGCCGACATTCCTTATGATGGTACACAAAAGGACATATTAGGATTGAAGTTTTCCAAAATCACTATAGATGGGCATGACATGGGATGCATTTACCCTTGAACTATCTTGCCATATTATTTTTCTAAGTGTTGAGTTGCGTACGCGACTATCCTCATCGCAACTCGCGTATGTACGCAACTATCTTCATTGCAACTCGCATACTGTATGCGACTATCTACATTGCAACCCACGTACATCAGCGTATGTGGGTTTCCTTTAAGCAACTCACGTGTCATACGTGGGTTTCCTATATCAATAGTCACGTACATCTTGATTCGACATTAAAAAATATAAATAACGATTAATGGAGATTAGTTTGGTCCTAATCATCAACTATCCTAACTGTTCAACCTCCTCAACCTTCGAAACCACTCTATTTCCCAAAGTATAAATAGAGGCCTTGGGGAGGGCATTAATCAATCAAGTTTAGAGAGAAAAGCTATGCTAGTGGTATATCTTCAGAAGTCTTGGAGCAGAATAACTCATATTCCTTTGGTTGCAAAGGAGTCCTTGTCTCAGAAGCTGGGTTGTACTCTTGTCTCATTCACTGATTGTTAATAAAGAGAATTCTTCTTCCAACATTGTGTTGAGTCTCTTTCATGTATCATGGTTGATGAATATATTTGATTATGTACTGGATATATTGTTTATCTAACCTCTCATATATACATGTATAAGATTGTACTTGGGATAATTTTCTCTTTGCAGGTGAAGGAGGTGCATCCCTGGAAGATTTGGAGAGAAGCAAAGCGGAAGAAGATCAAGCTTGGATCAATCGTCGGTAATCGGGTGAGTCAAGAATTTCTTCCTATTTCCTTTATGTACTCTATTAAAGCTGATTGTCTGCGAGGTTAGTAGTAAGTTGGTAACCCCAGACCCTAGGTTACAAGGGTGTTTAATCCTGAACAACAGTGTGAAATGTCATCAAGTAAAAGCTGAGCATCAACACCCAACAGGGTTGTTGCTTCCTTTTTCCAATTCTAGAATGGAAATGGGAAATAATTTCCATGAACTTTATTATAGTCTTACCAATGACTGTTAGGAAGAATGATTCCATCATGGTTGTGATAGATAAACTATCTATGGAAACACATTTTATACTAGCTAAATACACATACAAAACATATGCCAGTAAAAAAAAATTCTTGAATTTTTTTAGATTGCATGGATTACCTAAGGCAATAATTTTAGCTGGGACACCAAATTTACTTCAAATTTTTGGAAAAGTATTTTTGTAGATTTAGGTACATAGCTAAACTTTATCACTACCTACCATTCACAAATATATAGACATACTGAAAGATTAAATCAGGTTCTTGAAGACATGTTTTGCATGTATGTGATGGACAAACCAACCAAATGAGAAGAATATCTTCACTTGGTGGAATTTGCATGTAAAAATGGGAAGAAAACTTCATTGGGCATGAGTTCATTTGAGTATTTATATGGAAGAAAGTGTAGGAAACCAGTAACATGGGATAATCCAGTAAAAATAATTGTACTTGGGGCCAAAATTGCTTAAAGAAATGGAACAAGAGGTTGCAAAAATCAAACAAAATTTAAAGGTATCCCAAGATAGATAGAAAATATATGAAAATAAGAACATAATGCATAGATAATTAAATATTGGGGATCATGTCTACCTTAGAGTGAGGCCAAGGAAGAGTTCCTAGAAGCTTGGAAGTTGTGCCAAGTTGTCACCAAGATATTGTGGGAAATTTGAAGTGATTGAAATAAAAGATCCGGTTGCATATAGAATTCCATTTCCTGCTAATACTAGAGATCATAACGTTTTTCATGTTTCTTTTCAAAAGAAATATGTACATGATCTTAACCATGTGATTGATTGGGATGTGATCTAGGTGGAACTTGAAGGAGAGTTCCAAATCGAGCCACTATTCATCCTAGAGAGGAAGCTAACATTGCTCCAAAACCGAGCCATCGGATGCGTACAGGTGAAATGGAAGCACTTCGGTCCTTGTGAGGCTATGTGGGAGTTGGAGGATGCCATGAAAGAGGTATACCTAATTTTGTTCTAATTTTGAGAAAACACAGAGGATGATGTTATTCAAAGAGGGATGGGACTGTAATACCCCCCATTTGACTTGGAATGTATTTAATCAAAATTATGTAAATGATGTAAATATGCTAGTTTGGATTCCTAGTGCAGAGCTCAAGGCCAATGCCTGACTAGTGAATGGCTAGGCATGTATGATGTATATAATTTATTTGGAAAGTATGATTGGCTTATCATGCCAATTCAAAATGTATGTAAATATTATGTTGGAAATTATTAAAATGGTCCAAGATGAATGTGTAAAGAGAACTAGAGTGGATATGATTCCACCAAAGGCGAAGAGGAAAGGGGATATATGGGAAACTAAATCCCTTGCTACCATGTGCTAACCTTAGAACTCATCCAAAATTATGCAGTGTGCTTCAAATGAACCAATTAATTCATCTTGACTAGTAAACCCAATCATTGAATGCATATGTGAGGTTGGTGGGAAAAGTCAGTTCATGCAGTTATTGAAGCATGGGGGTTGTGACTGTTTTGTCAGCTTTCAACAGTTATTTTATTCTAGGGTAAGAAGCTATGTCAGTTGTACTTTCACATTCATATAATATACCTTGGATTAAACACTCTTTCTATCATTCTCTCATGCATGTTTCTACGTACGTAGAGTTTTCCTATGGTTGTTCATGTCCATTACCAGATTGTGTTTTGACACCAGAAATTCAATTTCAGAGATAGGGATGTAATTTTGAAGGGAAAATAGTTGGTTGTAGGTGAGCATAGAGGTTGGGAAAGATATTAATATTTACCCATGGATTTCTGCTACTTTTGGATGATTGAGAAGCCATAGTTTATGCTCACTGAGGTTCTCCAGCAACATACATCCAATTGGAATATTATTGCACATTCTAGTAAGTGTTGCATTCAAGTAGGAAAAAGTATTATGCACACATTAAACATAAGAGAAAGAGCACATATTGGGTCAAGCGCTTAGCCGTTGTATTCATTCAATAGATGGTATTCTTATACATGAAGAGAGAGGTTGGAGCGGTTGCACCTGCTCCAACCATTCATTTGTTAAGGTTATCTAATTATATATTTTAATACATTATAATATATGATGACTTTAGGAAAGGCCCATTAGCCCCTTCAACATCTCCCCCATGAAAAAAACGTTTCTTCGTCCCGAAGAGAACAAAGAATTATGCATCAACATCCTGGGTCTCTGCTACTGCTGAAGTAGTCCTCACTATGCATCAACCATGCATACCAGTCTGCATAGGTAACTCAGCAGTAATAACCACTATCTTGAGAGGATAACACACGTGTACAAGGCTCTACTGTGACTAGTTACTCTTCAGCCTCCATCTTCAATCTGGAAATAGTCCATCGAAGTCTCACCCTCTCACAATGGTGATCGACTATCCTCTTCCATACCGAGGTATTTTAATAAGCCTCACCCTGGCTCACCTGACTCACATCTCCATCAGTTCAGGCATGAGGGGCCTTTTGGATATTCGACTTTCTATGCCATTTCTCTGTCTTCTGGCGTTTCGACGTCATAACTTAGGAACATCTTTGTATTATACACTAGGGGATTCAACTATTCTGATGTCATCATCTAGCGTTAAGTTCTTCTTATGTGTGTTGTAAGGTGACTTCTGCTTGAATGTGATCATTGTCGACTTCATCTGTCGTGAGGCTTCTTGCAAGTTTGTAAAGTTTTCATTTCTCAATATGGATGACTGACTTGACTCAACATACTTAACTTGACATGAGTCACTAAGCCGACTAGAGATCGACTTGATTTACAATTGGAGAGGGGATCACCTACCTTGAAAGACTCACGTTTAACCCCCTCTTTATTAACTTTAAAATAAAAAGTGTCGCATCAACATAAATCAATTATCTTTATTACATGCTTCTAGGAGACCACTTTGATTGAACCGACATGTTTGAAGAACACTTAACCACAACCTATTTTTCACTTTACACAACCGACATGTAACCGAAAACCTTTTCATTTTACATAACCGATAAGTAGTCGAGTGGACATTAACCAACTCAAGTAAAGGAATCAACCAAACTAATAAGGACTTGACCACTTGTGCTTCGACTTACACGTGCAATCCATATCGACCACAAAATAAAACTTAGAATTTTTAAATGCTGACCACATGCAATTATTTCAACAAAATTAGAAGTTGATCGACCACAACTCATTATTATATAATTATCTCTTAGTAAGGATCGATGTCTTTGAAATTTGGGTTAGGGTTAAACCATTCACATTGAGGAACATGGTATCCCATGGGTCGATATCGTCTATGGTCTCCATGGGATGAGGAGGATGATCTACATGATATTTGCAATATTCAATCACTTTTTCCAAAATGTCATTGTGCACATCGAACAAAGAAATAGGCTATTCACTGCCAATATCCGTGATCACTTTGCTTAGGATCACCGATTGCAATGCCACCACCTTCACCACCTTGAATATCTGGTTATCCAAGCTCAACAGTTTCATAGTATCATTGTCGCCTTCTTCTGCATTTCGGTCTATCTCCATGGCCATTTTAGACAATGAGGAACTGTAAGATGGCTTGCCTTAATGGAGCTTAGCTTCTTCTTCTTGTAATTACTAATTAACAACAACAAGAAGAAGAAAAAAATCCTTTAGCGTAACTATAGGTAGATGGACATTGCCATAATCATTTCACTCTGCAAAAGCCCACTAATTTATATGCCTAATATTTGCCTCCACTTCTGGAGGAAGATCATTTGGAATGCAGAGCATCTCACGCACTTTTTCAGGAGTTTCAAACCTTTGAATTATCAAAGCAATTTTTTGACAAATGAGTGCAATAAGAATCTTGATATCTAGGTAGTGGGCAACCTTGGTCGATGAATGGTGGGTTCTCACAACTGGTTCCAGGTTGGTGATGTTTTTATGTAATTCAGTGGTGGAAAAACTACTGGTCGGTGTGCCCATGCAATCGACGGTGGATTGTTCCAGACAAAATTGACAGTTGTAGGCTCGAATTCATGTAGTATAGATTTTAAGGCATTCCTACTCCCCAAACAATCGTTTTTCCCTCAACAACAGGCATTAGCATGGAACATCATATTTCTAATTGTAACTGTAGGAACATCAATCTCCTCTAGTAATAGTTAACAATAAACAGAGAAATCAACTAAAAATAGGGTTGTAGTCGACTTAGATCATCTACATGACGTGCTCATTAAACAAAATCCCAGAACATAAATTAAATGCATGAATCACCACCATTATTTTCATACTAGAAGTCAACAGTTGCTAATAATTGGAAGTCGACAAACTCTTATAAATTCCATAAAACATATCTTGCATTAAGAAATAACAAGAATGACAACTGACAAATTCCTGGCAGCATATCACTCAAAATATAATCTTTCTCAGACATAAACATTATGTCATCTTCCTTGTAGATTTATTTATCTCAAATGATTTTCTTGCAGGTTCTTTTATTTTTTGATCGCCGATATCATGTAGCGGGCGATCATCAATATCTCCTAGAATATTTGTTGATTATCGTTACAGCAACATTATGCAGCATCATCATTTCTGAGCATTTCTTCCAGGGTTCTTTTACTTCCAGGCTTTTTGTTTTGGTTGTTCTTCGAAACAGAGGCACAATATTTGATCTCCAATTTCCAAGCGCATCAACAATCAAGCAACTTTAGCATTTATTTTATTCTTGCAGGGATTCTTCCTCCTCACGATCTTTGTAGGTTTGCTCCAAATACCATGTGCTACTGCTGTCACCCATACCACATGAAAGAGGTAACGACGCCATTGTTGCATTCAAGTAGGCATAAGTATTATGCACACATTAACCATCAGAGAAAGAAAACTTATTGGGTCAAGCGCTTAACCATTGTATTCATTCAATAGATGGTATTCTTATACATGAAGATATAGGTTGGAGCGGTTGCAACTACTCCAACCGTTCATTTGTTAAGGTTATCTAATTATATATTTTAATACATTATAAATATGATGACTTTAGGAAAGGCCTATTAGCCCCTTCAATAGTAAGCATTGTAAGAGTTGGATTTCCTAAGGAAATTATGGATCAATGAAGGAAATCCATTCCTCGTGTTGTGTGGAGAAGTTGGAAGGAGTGCCATGGTTGTGATGGTTGAGTGAGATCTCTAGATCTTTGTATGATTTTTGGCTAAGCATAGAGAGTAGGACAGGTTGTGGACTTAGTGAGAGAAGTCTGTAGGTGTTTCCTTCACCCTGGTTCCCTCATAGTTTAGCTTGGGGGTGACCTCTCAGCATAAAAAGTATATGTTGGATATACACCCTACAGTTGGGTGGAAAATCATTCTTACACATCCAATTGCTTGGATCTTCTTTGTTAAGATAAGTATTCTCTTATGTATTTGATTTTTCATTGTTTTAATTAATGCATGTAATGAGCATGCTTAGGTATGTGTGTTATGTGTGTGGATCAAGTTTTTTTCCTATTTATTTTATATTTAGGAATCTATACACATGTTTATATTTCTATGAATTCGTAATTATGGTTATGGGAGAAATTTAGAGGCCCTCATTTAGTTAATTTCCCCTCCTTCTAGTTGGATTTAGGGATGGGGACATTACACCAAGGAATCACTTTCTCCTTCATCTACCTCCTTTGTCCAAATCCTATCCTCACATACTTCTAATATGTCCTAGATGGAGATCCTTTGAGTGTGTCATGATTAAATGTTTCAAAGAATCGAATCCCTTTTGACTTCTCTCATAATCTTACAAAGCTCATCCTACCCTCTCACTCCTTTGATCTTACCCACATACCTTCAGCAAAGGAACACCAAGTCAATGTGGTCGCATTTTTTTTCATCGATATTTGTTGCAATGAATTCACCATAAAATAAGTCATAGTAGATATTGAGTCCTCCATTGATAACATAGCAACCAATGTTTTCCATGCCACCAAGTCTACCTCCTTGGACCCTTCAAGGCTTCAAAAGAGCTAAGGCTAGACCCCTTGACATTGTTGATATTTCTTCAACACTTGGCCGTGAGTTAATGGAATCTCATTTCTTGGTATTCCATGGAAATTGTAATAAAACATTCTCCTTGGTCACCCTTGGTTAGACATGATGATTATTGTTCCCTGCACCTTTATGGGGGCCTCTTGTTCTTCCATGAAGGAAAGACTTATTCCATTTAGCATGCCCTTGCCTCTTTTTCTCATTTTCTAAAGACCACTCCTAAGACACATCCTTTAATCTCTTATTTTCAATCTTTGAGCTTATTCAAAGCTTCCTCTCCACTTCCCAATCCCCTATATTGTACCTAAATAGGTCACACCCTCTAATATAATTTTTCTTTTCTCCTCTTGATATCCCTTCTCTCTCGATCTAGTCAAAGTAGTTTTCTAGCCTCTCAATATTTTTAAAATAACCTTAATTTAATTCCTAAAAATACATAGTCAACACACATCTAGTTATGATTTTGTTGTTAGGTAGTTATCAAATTATGTACTATATATGTAATATTTATACAAGTTAATAAATTTCTCTTGTGAGCCTTTTCTACCATGTTGTCACCTTCTCGATCTTCTTGATCTCTATATTGATATTCTAACAATGCTTTCTCTCTTTGTATGTTGTGATCTACTCAAAGGAGTTTCTTAGGCTCTCATTCTTTTTAAAATAACCCTAATTTAATTCCTAAACATACCTAGTTAACACACATCTAGTTATGATGTCGTTGTTAGGTAGTTCTCAAATTATGTACTATATATTTAATATTTATACAAGTTAATAAATTTCTCTTGTGAACCTTTTTCGCCATGTTGTCACCTTCTCGATCTTCTTGATTTATTTACTGATATTCTAAAAATATGTTTACTTTCTCTCCCTCTCTTATCCTTTTTACCATTATCTTTTGGACAATCGACACAAGTTGCACCTCTTCCTTTAATGCTTTGTTGATAACCTATGAGGGGAAGCGGTTCTAATATCATAAGTTTTCCATGCTTTAGTATGGATTCACCGAGACAAATGAAGTTTTTTCCTACTAAGGTCACTTTTAGGGGATAGTTTGGGACTTTTGGTGTTGGTATTCCTTATCACATGAGATCAATAACACTAGTTGCACACTTTCTTTCACCTTTCCTTCCTTGCATGCCCAAACCTACTCAAGATAGTGTTAGATTTTTATTATTTAATCAATATGATCTAGGATCTTATCTAAGAGAATAACATGCACAGCAATAATCACAAGAGACACAAAGAGTTTTCCTCGGGGAAACCATAAAGGAGAAAACCCCGCAACTTCCTCAGAGATAGAATGAGCACCAATAGCAAAAGTAAAACCCAAAAACACAAAGATGATCTTCAACAGTTGTTCTCTCTCACACTTGTGCGAGCTCCTCCTCTCTCACTCATGCGCTATAGTTGAGTGAGTGTGTATTTAAAATAGAGAGTCTTTGTCACTTCCCCTCCTTCCTTGGAGAAGGAACGCGATCATTTCTTCTACCTAAGTTACCCATCTCTTATACTCAATGGATTCTGCACGCATTTGATGATTCCCGTAGTATTTTTTTCTTAAACCTCTTTCAGATCTACACAAGAAATAATTTCCCTCCTGCTAACATTCTAATCCAGACCATGTATTTATTCTTTATCTTCCCCAAATCGCAAAAATATCAAATGGCTGAGAAGAACCGTAGCGAAAATCAACGGTCTCTGTCAGTTCCACATCCGAAGACAAATCGACGGCGGAGAAGCATCACACAGAAAATCAATGATGCAGAGAGCTTCACTTGTGGAATTGAAAACATATCAAAATTTCACTCTCACACCCCGCATCCTGCATGCGGAATAGCTGTTGTGAAGATTGAGGTTACGAAAATCAAAATTGACCATAAGTCATTCCTGCATCCCACAAATTGCGGAAAGAAAATTTCTCCAAATGATATTTCTGCACCCCGCATCCTACATCCCACAAGTAGCGAAAAGGGAATTGCGGAAGGGAAAATGCGGAGTCCAAACTTCTGCAAAGTGCATTTCTGCATCCTGCATCCCGCAAGTTATGGAAGGGAAAATGCGGAGTTCAAAATTCCACAAAGCACATTTCCATATCCCACATCCCACAAGTTGTGGAAGGAAAAATATGCAAAAATTCGATCTATTCATGAAAATTTCTAAGTCTAAAACTGATTTTGAGCATTCAGGCCATCACCAATCCGACCAATCTAGCTCCATAACAACTTAGAAAATTCATTGAAATGAAATTACATACACATATACATCATTCATGAAATATGCAGCTGCATTAGATACATTCCATTCAAGCATTCATCATATTCATATTCATTTATAACTGAGTACAGTTGCAGGGATTGAAACACAAGAAATACTTATCTTTATCAGAAGCTTGTCCCAAAACCAACTATGTCGTTGCAACGTTCCACCCAACCATAGGCTAGTGTGCTCATCAATCTCTCAGCAACACTGCCACCCCTAAGTTGGGCATGATTTCCCCAAAGAATAAGGAACACTAGCAGACTCCCTCACAGCCAAGGATACAATAAAACTCAGCTAAGCTGACACAGTTGGGTTTATTAGGCTTACATAGGTAATGGTTCACACATAGTCAAAATTCATACAAGACACAGCCGGGCCAACTACCAGTTGGGTTTATCAGGCTGGAAAGGAGGTGGAAAGACTGACTGTTAGGCTAGTGAGCTCAATCCCAGAGCTATGGACACCTACACCAAATATATCCTGGATTCTAAAGCATCTGCACAACCAACACCAGGAATCATTCCCTTCTCTGCTCCATATTCCATCGGGCTATGCCTTCCCTCTCCAGTGCTATCCTGGGTGTACAAAGAAGAAAACCAGTGCCCCCAGATATGTTTGTGAGGTTCCTTTTTACACTAGGTTCATCAGGCAGGTCCAGACTCCATTTCCATTTCCCCAAGCTAGTTCAGAGACCACACAAGGGTTTACATACAACAATTACATTTTTGGGATTAAGGAAACATTACAGAGGCAAACAAGGATGTACACACAGCGATCACAGTTCTAAGTTCAAGAAAACATTACAGAGGCCAAGGAATGCATGCACACGTAGCAATTACAAACTTATTAGCATGAAATGAGACAGATCGACTTATACAATCATAGAATCCAAATATTCTTGCTGGTTTATCAGTAAAACATGGTTTCTGGGTATGCATGTTTAGGAAAATGATTGACAAACAAGGAAATTGTGAAGGAGGAAACAAAACTGACGTGAAGGATGAAACTTCAAGAGGTTTTTTGTGTAAGTCTATGTGCTTGAATTAAAATGAAGGAATGAATCCATCAACAAAACATCCTGTCGTTTTATCCAAAACATGAGGGAAGGTGAAACATGAACGCATGAGGGAATGGAATGCGTTTTTGGGTTTTTTTCTTTCCCATGTAATTAAAAACATGATTTTCAGAAATGGTGCTCTACCCATTTCAAATTTATTCCAAAACGCTTCCCATTTCCACTAAATGGATCAAGGTTAAACATCCCCCCCTTATCCTTAGGAAAATAATGCCCCCATCTCTTTAACATTTGCGGCATATAGCTGGCTGTAGGTTTTATTTTAATTTGTAATTTACATGATATCTCAAGTATACCATGCTTGGCTAGCACATAAACCATCGGCGTTTATTCTAATAGCTGAACACAAACACAAAATCAATGGTAGGGCCTTATCCTTGAGCTCCTTGCCATGATTTAATACAATATTCACATCATTTGAAATTTAATATCACGGTGTCAAAAACCAGGGTGTTACATTCCCCTCCCCCTTCTATAACACTGTCCTCAGTGCTTAACAATTTAACAAAATAGAAAACTATACTGGCACCACCCTCATTGCTTTGCAAAAATTGAACCAACAATGAATGTGTCAGTTGCATGGCATCCTCCAGCTCCCACGTAGCTTCCTTAGGACCGTAGTGCTTCCTCTGCACCTTTTTATGTCCAATGGAGTGATATGGTGCTTTTCTAAGTCCTTGCTTGCATGCATCAACACGCACCACATGATCTTCTTCTGAGTCTTGGAGAATCCTTCTCCTCAACTTGGAACATTTCCAATGCCTTTGGCAACCAGCAACACCTATGACCAAGCCTCAAGCAATCAATCAATTCATATGTTAGTATTTACAATATTTTCCAAAAATCATAAATGAATCACATGCACATGTATATCGACATAGAATCAATTAAAAAAAAAATTCAAGTGAACCAAATACTTATCTGCATAATTATCTTCTCCTAGTTCCATAGGTATCCAACTTGGATTTATATAACCTTGGCATTCACAACCCTGCCCCACCCCATACCTAGGTGTGCATTAAAGGGTAGAAAAATTTATGCAAGCCTTAGATTACCTGCGAATATCTTTTAATCGAGATCTGGCAGCTCTACTTCAGAGCCTAAAACTCCCTCTAGGTTCTTACCAAGCTCGGTGCCCCTTTTTCCAAACACCACGAAAATCAATTCACATGTCATATTTATTCCTATAATATGTAATCTATAACAATTTTTCCAAAACTATGGCTACTGCATCATATGCTCATGTATTTTTACAAAAAATCAATAACAACAAAAGTTTGATAAGTAAGCTAAATACTTATCTGTATAACATCTCTCAACCGATATCTGGTAGCTCTGTCCAAAGCCCAAGACCTCTCTGGGTGCTTAATAGAATCTCTGCTTAAGTCTCAACACTTCCTCCCGGTGCTGACTAATGCTCAGGCACTTACTTTCTAGGAACCATAGCAGATAAAGTCACATGTCAGATTCATTTTCGCAGGATTTATTTCTTAACAAGATTCTCAAAATATCAGCTAAATCATTATGTACATGTGTTTTTACAGAAATTCAACAAAGATGTGCTAAGTAATCAAATACTTATCTGTGTAGAAGTTCGTGGTCGTGGTCAACAAAGCTTCAGATCCTAATACCTCCTTGGTTCTTAATGAAATCTCTAGCATACAGGCCTAGCACGATTCCTAGGTGTTCACCAATGCCCAGGCGCTTACTTTACAAACACCATAATACCTAGGGGTTATTCTCTTCACGAAGCTCCCACTCTCGTGATAGTCCCCTTACGGCGTGAATGTGTTTAGAAAGAAGTCTATCCAGATGTCTTACTCCCTGGGCATCCCTAGTGATGCATACTGGTGCCTACCTGACAGGGGGGAATAGAAGTTATGTGCATCCCATACATCCTTCTAGAGGAGTCATCTTTCTCAACCACATCCTCCCTAGAGCTATGTACTCCTGGGGCGGACCACCATCATCTCACCTGTGTTACATACAAGCATGCAGTTTGTATGAGATGTCATTATAAAAATAATGCAATTATAGGTTTCCAAACCTATTCCAAGCACATCCCTCCGAGAATCTATGTATCTAAGTACATCCTTCCGAGGAGCCATGTACAACTAGTACATGTTTTCATCATCTCACATGCATTATATATAGGCATGCAGTTCATATGAGATGTCATTATAAAATTTAATCATAGACTTTCAAATCTATTTCATGCCTGGATAAATTTCAAATTATCAAATGACTATACATTGATAGTCAAATCCAAAATTTTGAATTCACAATTCTGCTTCCCACATAAAAATCATATTTTTGCAACCATGAGGTCATCCTCATGTTGTTTGTATTTTTCAAGTGGGGAGTACTCATCCCTGACTTACACATGCTGCCCAAAACTTGGACATTCACATACAACATGTCATCTTGACACCTTTTCAGATAAGCCAAACAATTAATAATATTTATTTAACAATCATCAGCAAAATTTAAAATCTAAAGTTCAAAATCTATTCAGTTCAAAGATTAGATTTCAGTCATGAGATCCTTCTTATATCCCATGGCAATTTCCTAACTTGGTTTCAGTGGGTACCACCAGACTACTCTGCTCAGGTCATTCTACCTGCAGTCTTCAGGAAGGGTCATTTCCTCATGGAACCACAAGTTCATACGCAGGCTTCCTCATCCCATACATAGACTCAATTTTTCTTGCAAAATATCCTTTCGCGATCTTCCTACAACACCTTGCTTCGAGGGATGTCTTATGAACATTTTCATCTGTGATCCTTACCTGCTAGTCACCAGAACTTAAGTCATTTCTAGAAAATACTTTTGCTCTTCTTATTCATTCCAAGGGGTCAACACTTCTAGGCAATTGATACTTGTTCTTCATAGTGACATTTTTCAACTGCTTATAACCAATACACAACCAAAGTGTATCATATTTCTTCTTCACAACCAGGGATGGTGTTTTTCAAGAAAACACACTTAGTCTAAGGTACTTCTTTTCTAGCAATTCATGTAGCTAGATTTTTAGCTTCAATATTTCTGGTATGCTCACCCTACAAGGCATCTGTGATACTGGTGCTGCTCCCGTCACAAGTTCAAGGGTAAAATTAGTGTCACTCTTCACTGGAATTTCATCAAGAAGAACATTCATGATTTCCTGTAACATATGAAACCCCTCCAATATAGGAGTACAATTCTCTGCTATTTCCAAAACATGAGCTGCATGCCCTCTGCAACCTTTCCCATAGAACTTCTTCAGCTCCATTGTTGAAGACTTCCCTCTAGAGGTCACTTCTGGAAATCCTTTCACAACACTTAGGTTTCCTTTGTCATGCAAGAACTCAAAAGTATTGTTGTAACAATCAAGCTTTTCTCTATGTGCTTCCAACCAATCCATTCTAATGAGGACATCATATGATCCAAGTGGCAAAACATTCAAATCTGCCCACGTGACTAACCCATCCATGACTAATGGACATTTAATTACCACCTCACTGACCTTCTTCTTGATTCCAGTGGCTAGTTAGACTAACCATGATATTTTATGCCTTAACTTATTCAAGGTGCATATCTCAACAAATCTAGGGGTGATATAGCTGTGAGTTGGTCCAGGGTCAATCAAAATAGAAACAGTCTATTCAATGATCTCACCTTCAACTTCCACCACAGTTGAGTTGTGACCTGCCCGGTGGTATTCTAACGCTGCATAAATTTTAGGAATAATCCTTGCTTCCTTACCCACCGTTTCAGTTTCTTGGGTGCTAGGGGCTTGGCCCTCATTCCTATTCGCAAGTGGACAATTCCTATGCAGATGGAATCCTCCACATCCCCAACATTTGAATGGATCCTTTAGCTTTTCCTTCATTATTCTGGCCGATTCAATCACAGCTGCGATGGCTTCCTTCATTGCTTCAGGAGGTGAGAAGGTTTAAAATATTTCTTCCTTGGTTTAAGCTTTTCGTTCTTCTTGTGGGAATTTTTCCTACTCCCTTCTGCCTCTGTTAAATGATGCCCATAGTTTATCTGAATTTGGAGATCTTCCACATTCTGCAGCATGGTTGTAATCAACTAGTTTTCTTCTACCATAGCTTTGACCAACCTTTATTTTATTCCTTGCAGTCCTGTAACTCTATCCTCAATATTCTTATGGTAACTGCAGCATCTAGGAAACTCTCTTGTTCCCCCTTCCCAATAGTCTCAGCTCCATGAAGTTGGGTACTGTAAGTTGTCCTTACATACCTTTCTTCATGTGGACAAATACGGCACAAATGGGGTCCTCCAAATCTCCAGAATTTGAGCGGCATTCTTCCCTGTTATGGATCCCTGGGATTTTTCCCCATAGCGTCTTTTTCGTGCTCACAGGGATCCCGCGCATCAATCACGCTGTTACTTTTCTGGTCATTGATCTTCTTTGACCTCCTTGGGTCGAACCAATATGAATTCTTCAATATACCCTATGGTTCTGCAAAATGTGTTAACATCATTGTTTGTTAGTCAAAATCATAAATTTAAATAATTACTTACCAGTTGCTTCTTGTAGTCACGAACGATCAATGGGTCTTTCGTCGTGTTGGCTAAGTTTAGCAATTATGCTAATTAGCACTCTTCTTGCTGTAGTTCTTTTCTGCAATAGCGACTATCTTTCCTCTGTCACTGCTCTCCATGGCCCATTCAGGCCCAAAGTTGCAACATGAGCTCTGATACCACACTGTCACATCCCCTCCCACCTTGGAGGAGGAACGCGATCATTTCTCCTACCTGAGTTACCCATCTATTATACTCAATGGATTCCACACGCGTTTGATGATTCTCGTTTCTTTTTTTTCCTTAAACCTCTTTAAAATCTACACAAGCAATAATTTCCCTCCTTCTAACATTCTGATCCAGACGGTGTATTGATTCTTTATCTTCCCCAAATTGTAGAAAGATCAAATGGCTTAGAAGAACCACAGTGAAAATCAACAGTCTCTATCAGTTTCGCATCCGAAGACAAATCGACGGCGGAGAAGCATCCCGCAGAAAATCAAGGGTATGGAGAGATTCACTTGTGGAATCGAAAACATATCAAAATTTCACTCTCACACCTTGCATCCCACATGCCTCATTCTGCATCCCACATCCCACATGTGGAATGGCCATTGTGGAGATCGAGGTCGCGGAAATCAAAATTTAGCATAAGTCATTCCCGCATCCCGCATCCTGACAAATTGTGGAAGGGAAATTGAGGAAAGAAGATTTCACCAAATGACATTTCCACACTCCACATCCCGCATCCCGTATACCACATACTGCAAGTTGCAGAAAGATAATTGCGGAAGGGAAAATGCGAAGTCCAAACTTCTGCAAAGTGCATTTCCACATCCCACATCCCGCAAGTTGCAGAAAGGGAATTTCGGAAGGAAAAATGCGGAGTCTAAACTTCCACAAAGCACATTTCCGCATCCCGCAAGTTGCGGAAAGGGAATTTCAGAAGGGAAAATGCGGAGTCTAAACTTCTGCAAAGCACATTTCGCATCCCGCAAGTTGCGAAAGTAAAAATCTGTAGAAATTTGATCTGTCCATGAAAATTTCCAAGTCTAAAACTAATTCTGAGCATTCAGGCCATCACCAATCTGGCCGATCTAGCTCCATAAAACTTAGAAAATTAATTGAAATGGAATTACATACACATATACAACATTCATGAAATATACAGCTACATTATATACATTCCATGTTAACTTTTCATATGCTTAGCATATAAACAGGATCACTAAAAGATAGACAAGCACAACATACAAAAGGAACACACAGATTTATCCTAGGAAAACCCTAAAGGGAAAACCCCAGCAAAAGCTTCCTCAATATAGATGCCCCAAAAATATAAAAGATAAAACCAGCAAGGAGATCAAAGCTTGATCCTCCTCCTTCTCCAGTTACTTCTTTTCTCCACTAATGCGCTACACAAGTGAGAATGTATGTGTCTCAAATGAGGAGCACCACACCTCTATTTATATTCATCCGTTCACTTGAATTAACTCATCCGACATGTAGGCTCGAGTTAATCATGTAGGCTCGAGTTACACATGTAGGTTCAAGTAACCACACTGGGGTGCTAATGACCCACCTTTACAAATAGAGGGGACAACCTCATGACTCTTATTAGTTATTCTGATTAGAAGCATCGGGGTACAATATAATACAAGTGGTTCTCCCGATAGGACCATCAGGGACCACAAAAGATACATATAGAATATTCTTCGAAGTTACAATATTTCAACACACCCCCTTAACGAGAAGGGTATTCTACAACAACATCAACAACAACAGTAGGAGAGGACATCACCAACATCATCAGGGTAACACATCTATAAATCATTGGAAGCTTTTCAACATCATATAGTCTTTGTCTTCAATATTTGACTACAGAAACTCTTTAATCAACATCAGCATCTTTTGACCTTTTGATCAGCAACATCTTCAACACTTTGATCTTTCGATCAGCAACATCTTCAGCAACATCTCCAGCACTTATACCTTTCGATCAACAGCAACATCTTCAGCACTTTGACCTTTCTATCAGCAACATCTTCGGCACTTTGACCTTTCGATCAACAACATTTTCAGCAACATCTTCAACACTTTGACCTTTCGATCAGCAACAACATCTTCAGCACTTTGACCTTTCGATCATCACCAATATCTTCAGCATTTTGATCAGCAATATCTTCAGCACTTTGATCTTTCGATCAGAAACAACATCTTAAATTTTGATCAGCAACATCTTCAGCACTTTGATCTTTCGATCAGCAACAATATCTTCAACATTTCGATCAGCAACATCTTCAGTACTTTGATCTTTCGATCAGCAACAACTTCTTTAGCATTTTTTTATTTCGATCAGCAACCTGATTGGTAACATCATGATCAGCACCATAATCATACTTCAATTCTCAAACAGAATCATCATCATGATATTCTGATCTTTTGATCAGTACGTCATCATCATGCTCTGATCTTTTGATCAGTACATCATCATCATCACACTCTGATATTTCGATCAGTACATCGTAATAATCATCATACACTGATCTTTCGATCAGTACGTCATCATCATCATAAAAACATCAACATCATCAAAACATCAACATGATCCTTCCTTTCAGAATTACAGGATTTAGGTCTTTACGGAGTTACCAATGATCCTTCCTTTTGGAATTATGGGATTTAGGTCTTTACGGAGTTACTGATGATCCTTCCTTTCGGAATTACGGGATTTAGGTATTTACGGAGTTACTAATGATCATTCCTTTCTGAATTACGAGATCAACACATTTGTGGAACTCAGACAATCCTTCCTATTGGAATTACGGGATCAACACATCTGTGGAACTCAGACAATCCTTCCTATTGGAATTATGGGATTTAGGTGGGGACCAAGACCTCCGGATACATTTTGAACCAAGGTTCAGGGATGATGCAATCCACCACTTTCACGAGGGCTGAGACCTCTGGATACATTTTGAACCAAGTTTCAGGGATGATGCAATCCACCACTTTCACGAGGGCCAAGACCTCTGGATACATTTTGAACCGAGGTTCAGGGATGATGCAATCCACCACTTTCACGAGGGCCAAGACCTCTGGATACATTTTGAACCGAAGTTCAGGGATGATGCAATCCTACCACATTCACGGGGGCCAAGACCTCCAGATCCATTTTGAACCGAATTTCAAGGATGATGCAATCCCACCACATTCACGGGGGTCGAGACCTCCGGATACATTTTGAACCGAAGTTCAAGGATGATGCACTCCCACCACATTCATGAAGACTGAAGTCACCGGATCTATTTTGGACAGGTGTCCCAGGATGATACAATCCCTCTTCATTCTCGAGGACTGAGGTCACCGGATCACTTTTGGACAGATGTCCCGAGATGATACAATCCCTCTTCATTCTCGAGGATCGAGGTCACCAGATCACTTTAGGACAGATGCCCAGGGATGATACAATCCCACTGCAACATCACTACTCCTCCTTTTGAGGAAGGTTCTTCCGAAACTCACCAAGCTTGTCTCGAAAGTGTTCAAACTTTACTCGAGACAGAGGCTTCCTTAGCACATCAGCAACCAAACCATCATCATCTACATCTTTAGTATGTGAATACTGAACTATCACCATCTGTATCTCCAGTATGTGAATATTGAAAGCATCATCATCTATATCTTCAGTATAGAAATACTGAAAGCATCATCATCTATATATTCAGTATAGAAATACGGAATCACCATCATCTGTATCTACAGTATGTAAATACTGAAACATCATCTATATCTTAATTATGGGAATACTTAAACATCATCATCTGCATCTTATCTCGTATGTAGAAATACCGAATTTCTATGTGTTACGAAGGAACACAGGGTTCTCTGTCATCACAACTCTGGTTATCACATAGAATCATTGTAGTATCCATCTTCAGTTCAAAGAGACTTGATATCAGCTTCCGAATCCATATGGATTCACAACTTAGCAGAGCAATCTGCTATGTATCTTGCTTCAGCCATGCTACGAGGAACATTGGACTATTTCCTCCTAAACCATGAACTCATAGCATACCCCAAACAAAAGCATCTACCTATTGTGCTTTTCCTGTCTGAGATACTTCCAGCCCAATCTGCATCTGTGTAGCCATACAATCTATACTCATGGATACCATCATAATATAAATCAAAGTCTATAGTCCCTTTTAGATATCTCATCACATGTTTTGTAGTTACTAGGTGAACCCGTCTTGGTTGAACAAGATATTGACTTAAGGTGTTCAAAGCAAAACAAATATCTGGTCTGGTATTTGTTAAGTACATGAATGACCCAATGATCTGTCTGTAGAGAGTCACATCCACTAACTCTGATGAGTCATCAGTTAAAAACTTTAGGTTGGAATCCATAGAGGTGGCCAAGGCTTTGCATTCCAACATATTGAATCTTTTCAATATCTCTACTGCATACTTTCCCTGGTTGAGAAATATTTCTTCTGAACTTTTCCATACTTCTAGACCTAGGAAATAATGCATTAACCCAAGGTATTTCATCTCGAATTCTTCTGCTAGTTTCTTCTTGCTTTCCATGACCTGTTTCTCATTTCTTGTCAAGGATAAGTCATCCACATATAATAACAGGATGATAAGTTCATCTTCTACAACCTTGAGATAAAGGTTAGGATCAGCTTTACTCTTGGTAAATCCCATGCTCGACAAGAAACTATCTATTCTTCCACACCAAGATCTGGGAGCTTGCTTCAGGACATAGAGGGCCTTCTTCAACTTTCATACATGATTCCATCTAGATTCAACTTCAAATCCTCGTGATTATTTGATGAAAAAAAAAATATTTCTCAATCATACCATTAAGGAAGGCTTGTCTTTACTTCACCATGGAAGAAACTACCATGATAGTTCTGAAGGAAGTGTACCTTACTTCTTGGAGTAAGTG
>LPNX010666258.1:123842-167333 GCA_001517045.1 Pseudotsuga menziesii
TCTAGCCACAAATCTTGCTTTATAATTCTCGATACTTCAGTCAGCTGCATGCTCTATTTTGTATATCCACTTGGAGGATACAATACTCCTTCCTTCTAGTTTGGGAACTATATCCCATACATCATTCTAGTATTCTTTCATCATGGGTTCGTCTTGTCAGATCATCAACATATCCTAGTCTTCTGCATTCAACTTTGAAGGTTGGAACCCACTTTACTCTTGGTAAAGTCTCGATCCATCAAGAAGTTGTCCATCATGTCATACCGTGTTGAACTCAGATATCTTCTATAGTCACTCCCCCTGAAGTGGAGTATTATCTTCCTTCTTCATTCTGTACGGGTGGTTCTATGCTTGATATATACTGGTCAATAGAGTATGTCATGTCATAGTCTATTATTTCTGAAGCAAATCATGAACCTTTCTTTGTACACTTGTTCTTGTAGATCCATATGGAGGATACTGTGTACTTCCCTTTATGTCTTGAAATCATATCGTATACATCATTACCCATGATCAACTGTTATTCTTTGATCATAGTTTCTTTTATAGCATTCTTTTCTTCATCTTGAGTTATCTCTCATACCCATGGTGGTCTTCATCCTTTGAGGTGGATCTACCGCTTTCTGAAGCTCTTTCTTCCGTCATGGTGTCTCTGACCCTGGGAGCTTCATATTCATGTTTATTGAATTGTCATCACTTGTTCTTCGAAACAAGTCTCATCCTTGTTTTCTTGTAGGAGGTTGTTCAGGACCTTTCCTACAATTCAAATGCACCAATTTCATGGTTAGAACTATTTCATAAAACATATCATGCAACTGTTTAGCTAATACACCATTCATCCATATCTCATGGAAACTTTCTAGATGACATTATTGAGATTGTGCATTAATCCAATATGTCATCTAAAGAGGTTTCATTCTAGATAAGTAGCAATGGAGGGATGTATAGCACCATGAGCTACTTATTGATCACATGCATATTAGTAGTATACAGTCATTAATGCAAACAATATATCATGCATAACACATCAACTGAATATGCATAACAAAACAATATCATTAAATGACAATTGAATACTTGTCTTTTGTTTGTTTTGTGGGTAGACTCCTTCTTGATCATTATCCTTCATCATCTTCTTCATTCATGAAATCATCATTTCTTATCCAAATGATAAGATGGATAAGAGGTTCGTCAAGAATTGAGTTCTTCATATTCCTCATCGCTTGAGGGATCTTCTTTGAATGGTGAGAGCTTGATCTTCAATTTGCTCCCATCTTTCTTCTTCTCTTCTTATGAGGCAAGCTTCTTCTTCTTCCTAAAGTCAACTGAAAGTAATCACTTCCTTCTGGCACACATTCCTTGCATGAATGAATCCCATGATCATGGGAGGCCATTCAAGGTGGCTATCACCACTTCTTCATTCTCTGCTTCTTCTTCTACCGCTTCAAGATGTTATGCATTCTGGATCTTCACATTCTTCAACTGTTTTCTCAAATCCATCTTCTGAATTATGTTCTTATTTTCAAATAGCTTGATCAAGGAATCAAACATATTCGGTGTCTTTAGGGAAGACACTTGTGGTACAAGTTGATCCGTGATTGAATCAATAGTGATCTTCTTGGCCTTGATCAAGTTCTTCTTTTGTAAGGCTTTGAGGCTCGTCTCCCTCTAGAACTGGAACCTCTCTACTCATGTAGGTGTCCAATTCATTTTCTTCAGAGGGATCAAATACTTTCATTCTTGGAATTATTCAACTTCACCAAGCTTATCATCAAGATGATGTGATAGATCACTTTGAAATGAGAACTTCAAATGCAAATAGCAAAATATTAGATCTTACCGATTTGAGGTGTCCGTCCTGCTTCCGAAGTTGGTTGATCTAGGGTTTGTCAGAGAAACCCTAATTTTCAAAACTTGGAATCTTTCAGATATGATTGGATATAAATATATATCTCTTCAAATGGAGCTGTCCAATGTACTCCTTTTTTTAAAACAGTGGAGGGAAGCTTCCGGAACAGGAAGCCCTAGTTTTCCAATTTCTTCGGCAGAAATGCTTGTTACTGTTTCTGTGATATATCTGAAGTTACTACTCCTATGTGTCTTAAATTCATACTGTGGTAACCTCACATGTCCCTGATCCGAAACCACAGGTTTCATCAGAATTGGTTTCACCAATTGGGATTTATTATCATTTTCCCAAGGTGACCTGTTGCAGGAATGTTCAGAACAGTGAAGTTGTACGGCATGCCTCGTGTCAATGGTTCATCTTCAGGTTTTGAAATTCAGACCACAAAAAGTACAGTCTGTTCTCTTTCTGTAAAATCTTCAAGAATTCCATTTGGACCTCTGTATCCCAAGCTATAGCAATGTTCCCTAGGTGTCATGTTTAGGGATGAATTCTGGAAGAGGCTGGAACCCTAACTTGGAGGGATCATATCTCCTAGAATACAGCGAATCTGAGGCTGAATTTTGGATACAGTGTTCATCAGGATTATATATTCAATATTTACAGTTTTCAGCTCCTGAACCATCGCCAATATTGGGATATAGAGAATATACCAAAACTTAGTCGTTTTAGTATTTAGGGTTTTTCTAGCTCCGGGTCAAACTAGGGTTTGACTTTCCTGGAGTTTCATCCAACCAAAAATCTTGATCCAGGTCTCTAAACTTTGATTTTTATGCGGAGAGAAATTCTATGTTGGGCTCACTCAAAAATTCTTCTTCTACAAGAAGCCCTAATTTCCCACACCGAAAACTGAAAATGCTCGGAATCGAATTTCGCTTCGACAGAAAGATGCACCCTTCAATAGAAAGTCAACCTAGCCTTCTTTTGCTGATAGATTGTGGAGAGAGAACCAAAAATTAAGAAGCCCTATATTATGTAGCTGCACAATGTCTTCTTTTCAGGGTGGCTTTGATACCATGTTAACTTTTCATATGCTTAGCATATAAACAGGATCACTGAAAGATAGACAAGCACAACGATACAAAAGGAACACAAAGATTTATCCTGGGAAAACCCTAAAGGGAAAAACCCAGCAAAATCTTCCTCAATATAGATGCCCCAAAAATATAAAAGATAAAACCAGCAAGGAGATCAAAGCTTGATCCTCCTCCTTCTCCAGCTACTTCTCTTCTCCACTAATGCGCTACACAAGTGAGAATGTATGTGTCCCAAATGAGGAGCACCACACCTCTATTTATATTCATCCGTTCACTTGAATTAACTCATCCGACATGTAGGCTCGAGTTAATCATGTAGGCTCGAGTTACACATGTAGGCTCAAGTAACTACACTGGGGTGCTAATGACCCACCTTTACAAATAGAGGGGACAACCTCATGACTCTTATTAGTTCTTCCAATTAGAAGCATCAGGGTACAAGATAATACAAGTGGTTCTTCCGGTAGGACCATCGGGGACCACAAAATATACATATAGAATATTCTTCGAAGTTACAATATTTCAACATTCCATTCAAGCATTCATCATATTCATATTCATTTATAACCAAGTACAGTTGTAGGGATTGAAACACAATAAATACTTATCTTTATCATAAGCTTGTCCCACAACCAGCTATGTCGCTACAACGTTCCACCCAAACATAGGCCAATGTGCTCATCAATCTCTCAACAACACTGCCACCCCCGAGCTGGGCATGATTTCCCTAAGGAATAGGAACACTTGCAGGCTCTCTCATACCCAAGGATACCATAAAACTCAGCTAAACTGACACACTTGGGTTTATCAGGCTTACACAGGAAGTGGTTCACACATAGTCAAAATTCACACAAGACACAATCGGTCCAACTACCAGTTGGGTTTATCAGGCTGGAAAGGAGGTGGAAAGACTGACTGCTAGGCTAGTGAGCTCAATCCCAGAGCTATAGACACCTACACCAAATCCATCTTAGCTTCTAAAGCATCTTCACAGCCAACACCAGGAATCCTCCCCTTCTCTTCTCCACAGTCCCTCGAGCTATGCCTTCCCTCTCCACTTCTATTCTGGGTGTACAAAGAAGAAAACCAGCCCCCCCCAGATTTGTCAGCTATGAGGTTCCTTTTTACACTAGGTTCATAAGGCAGGTATAGACTCCATTTCCATTTCCCCAAGCCATTTTAGAGACCACACAAGGGTGTACATACAACGATTACAGTTCTAGGATTAAGGAAACGTTACAGAGGCCAACAAGGATGTACCCACAATGATCAGAGTTCTAGGTTCAAGAAAACATTACAGAGGCCAATGAATGCACACACACACAACAATTATGAACTTTTGAGCATTTCATGAGCCAGATCAACTGATACAATCACATAATCCAAATCTTCTTGCTGGTTTATCAGTAAAGCACGGTTTCTAGGTATGTGCGTTCAGGAAAATGATTGACAAACAAGGAAATCGTGAAGGAGGAAACAAAACCGATGTAAAGGATGAAACTTTGAGAGGTTTTCTGCATGATTCTTCGTGCTTGAATGAAAATGAATGAATGAATCCATTAACAAAACTTCCTGTCGTTTTATCCAAAACGTGAGGGAAGGTGAAACATGAATGCATGAGGGAATGGCATGCATTTTTGGGTGTTTTTCTTTCCCATGCAATTAAAAACACGATTTTCAGAAATGGTTCTCTACCCATTTCGAATTTCTTCCAAAAATATTCCCATTCCCACCAAATGGCTCAAGGTTAAACATCCCCTCCCTTATCCTTAAGAAAATCATGCCCCCATCTCTTTAACATTTGCAGCACATAGCTGGCTATAGGTTTCTAATTAATTTGTATTTTACATGATGTCTCAAGCATACCATGCCTGGCTAGCACATAAACCATCGGTGTTGACTCTAACCGCTGAACACAAACATAAAATCAATGGCAGGGCATTGGCCTTGAGCTCCTTTCCATGATTTAATACAATATTCACATCATTTGAAATTTAATATCACGAGGTCAAAAATCGAGGTGTTAAAGTCTCAAAGTCTATTTATACTAGTTTTCCACTTGATGATTACTCACTAGGGCCGACTTCTCTAGGAGAGTCTAATAACCCTAGTACCCCTCAAATGTGGGGAATTTTTCCTCGACTTACAAAGGAGGGTTAACCTCTATGAATTTACATGACTTTATTACATTAATGATTCTCCCAATAGGAACATCGGGGTACAAAGAAATACAATATATAAAATATACAATTGAATACATTCTGAAGTTACAAATACATCAACACTCCCTCTTAAATAGGAAGGTATTCTCTTGACACAATTCATCAACACAAGTCTTTGTCACTGGATCATTCATCAAAGCTGGATCATCATCAAAATTGGATCATCATCATCATCACTGCTCCCGCTATCTCGACAAAATGGTGCTATCTCTCAATTCTTCTCATCATAGGAATTTCTATAGAGACAACCCTTTTTCTTGTTGGTTGTAGGCCTAGCCTCCATGTAGGTCTTCATCAACAAAGCCAACCATTTTTCATGCTGGATGTACTGCCTTGCCCTTGCAAGGACTTCCCCTACAAAGAGAACCTTTTTCATGATGGATGCAACACCTTGCCTCTGCAAGGATTTCCCCTAGAGAGCCAACCCATTTTCATGATGGATACAGTACCTTGCCTATGCAAGGATTTCCACTACAGAGACAACCCCTTTTCATGCTGGATGTAGTACCTTGCCTCTGCAAGGATTTCCACTACAAATTCAGCCCTTTTTCATGCTAGATACAATACCTTTCCTCTGCAAGGATTTCCACTATAGAACCAGCCCTTTTTCATGATGGACGTAGTACCTTGCCTCTGCAAGGATTTCCACTATAGAGCCAGCCCTTTTTAATGCTGGATGCAGTACATTGCCTCTGCAAGTATTTTCACTATAGATCCAACCCTTTTTCATGCTGGATGTAGGTCTCAACACTTATATCCAACCATGGGAGGAACCAATCCTACCACCATGTCAGAATGGAACAACACTTACATCTGACCATGGGAGGAACCAATCCTATCACCATGTCAGAAAGGAATAACACGTACATTTAACCATGGGAGGAACCAATCATCTTTCCATGTCAGAGAGGCACAACACTTACACCTGACCATGGGAGGAACCAATCATCTCGCCATGTTAGAAAGGCACAACACTTACATCTGACTATGGTAGGAACCAATCCTCTTGCCATGTTAGGAAGGCACAACACTTACATTTGACCATGTGAGGAACCAATCCTCTTGTCATGTTAGAAAGACACAACACTTACATATGACCATGGGAGAAACCAATCCTCTCTCCATGTCAGAAAGGCTCACGGACTCATCACTTCCCATTGGAAGGAACCTCGATCTGGAGAACACCAATCTTCTCTTCTAAAGTACTCAAACTTCACTCTGGCCATTTCTAGGATAGAATCACATCAGGTCTAATTACATCCAAGGATAACTTGCGAGCTTCACCAAGACTAATTACATCTAAGGAAAACCTACAGGATTGTTTACGTCTAAGCAAGATATGATCTTCGCCAATATCTTATGCTCGGACAACCTGTCTTGTCGGCTATGCTAGGACTCCCTCTTTCAATAGATCTTGATCTAGATCACAAACTGGATCTTCACTGCTCCTCTCTGCACCATGCCCCTGATATAGTGATATTTGATCTCAATATGCTTCGACTTGTCATGGAACACCGGATTCTCCGAAAAATTCACACAAATCTGGTTGTCGCAATATATACAAGTAGCATCCAACTGGAGATCAAACAAATCATATAGTAGCTTCCTTAGCCACACTTCCTCACAACTAGCCGAACAAGCTGTGAAATAATCTGCTTCAATTGTACTCAATGCCACACAAGACTGCTTCCTGCTAAAACAAGAGATCACACCTAATCTCATACTGAAGTAGCATCCCGAAGTGATCTTCCCATCAATGGCACTTCCTTCCCAATCCTAATCTACATAACCCTCTAGGTTAATCTTTTGATTCACTTCATACTTCAGCCCATAATCAACTCTACCCTTGAGGTACCTCAGAATATTCTTTGCACCAATCAGGTGAACATGTCTCGGATTCATCGGGAACTGGCTCAATGTGTTCATAGCAAATCAAATATCTGGTCTTGTATTCATCAGGTACGTCAATGACCCAATCATCTGACGATACATCGTAGCATCAACCGATGTGATGAAGCATCGCTCAATAGCTTCAAGTTTGATGCCATAGGTGTGGTCATGGCCTTGCAGTCCATCATCCTGAACCTCGTCAGGATCTCTATTGCATACTTCCCTTGTCCAAAGGAGATTCCATCTACACTCTGCCACACCTCCATGCCTATAAAGTAGTGCATCATACCCAAGTCCTTCATCTCGAACTCAACAACAAGTCTCCTTATTGAAACTTTAATGAGTTCCTCTTTCCCTATCAGGAACAAGTCATTGACATATAATAGGATCATTATTGGTATTCCGCCTTCAACCTTGAAGCAAAGGTTGGAATCCACTTTACTCTTAGTAAATCCTAGAGACATCAGTAAACTGTCCATCCTATTGTACCATGTCGAACCTCAGGATCTTCTACAGTCACTCCCTCTGAAAGGGAGAATCATTCTCGCTCTGCATTTCGTACTCTATGTATTGAAACGTTCTGTACTAGAGTGACAAGTAGCTTCCTCTGCTACTAATATTCTATGTATCCATCTAGAATCACTAGATACCAAGATCCTCTATCTTGAACCTTTTCAAAAGTTCTTCTCACACCCATCTCTGAGCTTATCATCCTCTATAGGTTTTCATCTTCAACCTTGTCGCAAAGGTTAATATATTCATCATTCTAGGTGATCTTCAAGCTCCTCATGTGTGTGTTATCCAATGGGTGCCTTCTAATCTCGTACAAGGACTTCTTTAATTTAAACACATGAGTCTGCATGTCATGTGTATCAACTCCCAGTGGATGCAAATGTCTCTTCGTAGTCTATGCCTTCTTTCTATGAGAATCCTCGTACTACGAATCTTTCCTTGTATCCCACGATGTTGCCATCTACTACATACTGGATCTTGTAGATCCATATGGAAGATACTACATACTTCCCTTCAGGACTTTGACATCACATTCTAGTCATCATTCTTCATTTTTGGATTATTCGAGTGAATCTTGAACTGTCCTCACTTGTTATTTGGAACAAGTCTCATATTTATTTTCTTGTAGGAAATTGTACACGATCTTTCCTACAAGTCAAATGCACTATTTGTATGGTTAGAAACATTTCATAAGGATTATTCATAATGGCAAATTCTTATGCATAAATATATGATCATGCAACTATTTTAGCCAATACAACATTCATCCATATCTCACAGAAACTTTCTAGATTCCTTCCCATATCTACCATGACATCATTGAGATTGTGCACTAATCCAATATGTCAGCAAAGAGGTTTCATTCTAGATAACTAGAAATGGAGAGTTGTATAGCACCATGAGCTACCTACCCATCACATGCATATTAGTAATATATTGTCATTAATGCAAACATTCTATAATGCATAACACATCAATTGAATATGAACAAATTCATAACCAAATAATATCATGAAATGAAAATTGAATACTTATCTTTATTTGTTTCATGGGTAGACTCCTTGTTGAGCCTTCAGCTTTATCATTTTCTTCATTCGTAACAACATCATTTCTTATCCAAATTCTAAGATGGATAAGAGGTTATTCAAGAATTGAGTTCATCATATTCCTCATCGCTTGAGGGACATTCTTTGAATTGTGAGCACTTGATATTTAGTTGCTCCCATATTCTCTCCTTTTATTATGAGTCAATCTTCTTCTTGTGTGCACTCTTCCCAAAGTTTGCTGAAGGTAATCACTTCCTTCTCGAAAAAATTCCTCGAATGAATTAATCCCATGATCCTGGGAGGCCATTCAAGGTGGTTATTATAATATCTTATTCTTCTTCGATTTCTTCATCATAACATCGAACACTTCCTTTTGGTGTCTTCAAGGATGACACATGAGAGATGATCTTTAATAGAATCTGCAATGATTCTCTTGGCGCTAGCCTTAGCCACATCTCCCTCTGGCTCTTAGAACTGATCCAAGTCAAATTCTTCAAGGCTCATGGAGGTCCTATACTTCCATACTTGTAAGGTGTCATCTTAACCAAGCTTGTCATCAAGCTTGTGTGATAGATCATTTTGAGATGAGAACCTCAAATGTAAATAGCAAAAGATTAGATCTTACTGATTTGAGGTGTCCATCTTGGTTCCAGATCTGGATGATATAGGGTTTGTTAGAGAAAACCTAATTTTAAAAACTTGGAATCTTTCAGATGTGACTGGATAGAAATATGCACCTCATCAAGGAGATCTAAGTAGCATACTCATTTTCCCAAAACTATGATCAGAACTGCAAAATATCTTATGCCCTAGTTTTCTTCAATTTCTTCTGCATAATTGTCTGATATTGTTTCTGAAATATATCCGAAAGTACTGATCCTATGTGTCTAAAACTTCTCATTGAGGTAGCCCCTTCTGTACTATTTCCATCACCATAGGTTTGAGAAGGATTGGTTTCACCAATTGGGAGTTATGAGAGTATTTCCAAGGTGACGTATTTCATGACTATTCAGCATAGCAAACTTTTACAAACATCCACGTGTCACTGTTTCACCTTTGGGGTCTGAAACTTTTACCATAGATAGTACAATCCATGTCCTATATGAAAAATCTTGTGAAATTTCATTTGGACCTTTGTAGCCCTAGATATAACAATTATCCCTTGGTGTCATGTTTAGGGATGCATCCTGGGAGAGGCTGGAACCCTGATTTGGAGGTATCATATTTCCCAGAATATAGCAAATATGAGGATGAAACATTTACACTGAACACATCAAGAATTTATATTCGTCATGTAAAAGTTTCAGCACCTGAGCCTTCTCCAATCATGAGATATAGCGAATGCACCAAAATGACTAGTTTTAGTCTTTTAGTGTTTTATGGTCCGAGGTCAAATTAGGATTTGACTTTCCTGAAGTTTTACCTAACCAAAATTTTGATCTTGGTCTCTAAATTTCTATTTTGAGGAGGATAGAAATCCTATTCTTGGCTCACTCAAAATTTCTTCTTCTATGAAAAGCCTTAATTTCCCGCAGCAGTGATAGGTCAAAAACTGAAAATGCCCGGAATCAAATTCAGCTTCGACAGAAAGATGTGCCCTTCAATGGAGAGTTATCCTAGCCTCCTTTTGCTGATGATCTATGGAGAGAGACCCAAAAAGTAAGAATCCCTAGATTCTGCGTCTCTAGAGTGTCTTCTTCTCAGGTTAGCTCTGATACCATGTTATATTTTTATTATTTAATAAATATGATCTAGGATCTTATCTGAGAGAACAACATGCATAACAATAATCACAAGGGACAAGAGACACAAATAGTTTTCCTCAGGGAAACCATAAATGAGAAAACCCCGCAACTTCCTCAGAAATAGAATGAGCACCAATAGAAAAATTAAAACCCAAAAACACAAAGATGATCTCCCACAATTGTTCTCTCTCTCACTTGTGTGAGCTCCTCCTCTCTCACTCATGCACTACAGTTGAGTGAGTGTGTGTTTCAAATAGAGAGTATCACTCTCTATCTATACTAGTTTTCCACTTGACAATTACTCACCAGGGCCGACTTCTCTAGGAGATTCTAGTAACCCTGGTACCCCTCAACTATGGGGACTTTTTCCCTAACTTATAAAGGAGGGCTAACCTCTAGGACTTTACATGACTTGATTACATTAATGATTATCCCGATAGGAACATCGGGGTACAAAGAAATACAATATATAAAATATACAAGTGAATACATTTTGAAGTTACAAATACATCAACGGGTAACCCCTTCTCCTTACATATCTCTTCTCCTCCTCATTGCATCTCTCCTTGGTTACTTTTACAATGGTTAGTCTCATCCCAGTCATTGTTTTGAGTATGTCGTAACTTGAGATGACTTCCTCCCAAACCAATCAATCGCCATTTCCTCCTTTCAATGTCGGGCTTGGTTATTGCATCCTAAAAAATGTGGTGATGGGATCACCTTCTCAGCTATACGTCCAATAAATCCCTTGTCTTTTTTCTTTCCTTCACTAGTTTGGTAAATGCATTCACACTCTTGTTTCTTGTCCCTTCTTTCTTTCACCTTCGTTCACTTCCTATGCTCCCTTAGAAGTTGTCACTATCACTAACTCACTTGAGGCAAGGAACCAACCTTTATTTTTTCAAGTGCGTAGTTTGATTGGGTTTGGATGCACCATGTTCGCACCTCATATTCCTTGGATAACTTCTATCATCAATTCCTATGATTACGGAAGTACCGGTGATTCCTTAATTCTCTTACATCATATTTCCTTTCCAACATATCTTTTTAATTATTGCACTCACTTTCGTGATAGCTAGACTAATATCATTGTCTTATATAGTTTAGATATCATAGTTTAAATTGTTGCTTGTTTTCTCATTTAAACATTCACATCATAGTTTAGTTGATACTTTTCTTTCATAGTAGTGAATACTAATGTGTATCCTCTCTTAATATTCTTTGCTTGTTGTGCATTTCAGAACTTCTCATTTTTATTTTTTCCTTGTCTTACATATACTTTATATCATACTTCCTAAATACATTGCCATAACCTTTATCTCTTCAATTGATTCCCAAGGCATGGTGTTAGATGAAAATGTCAAGAACTTTGGTGACCCCAACCAGTGGACAAAGTCCCCCTTGAATTCTATACAAATATATTACACTACATACACTATTAGGCTCTCCTAATGCACCATTGCTTTTCCATTATTTTCACTTTTATTTTCTATTTGTTTTCTATCAATTTTTCTACCTACTTCTCTCCTTCCTTGCAACTCGCTACTATTCTCGTCTTATGGATCACAACCCTACAAAGGGGCAATATTTAACATATAAATTTCACACTTTAGTGTTCGCATACACTTTACCCAAATGGAGTATATGAATGTGACCTAAGTTTGTGTGATTGTTTTAATGACCTATCTAGTGATGGCATTAATACTTCCTTATCGCCCCCCCTATGTTGGGATAACCTTCCTTGAATCCCACTTACCTTAGCTTAGATGCATAACTTCTTTAGGCTATCTAGTTCCTAGGTAGGATCCTTAATTGTTAGAGTTTTCACTTTAATCAAAACTTGTTATAGCTTTAATCTAATGTACTAAGATCACTGAAAGATAGACAAGAACAACATAAAATATAAACATGGAGATTTTATACTGGTAAATCAAAATAGGAGAAAAACCCAACAACTTATTTTGTATAGATTTGCCACTTAGTACAATGTTAGAGAAAGATAGAAAACCCAAAGATAAGATGTCTTTGCAACCTCTTATTCTTCTTTACATTGAAATTGTCTTTATCTCTCTCTTAGAATGAACTTGCTTGTGTTTTTGTGTGTCCAAATGAGCGAGGTATCCTCCCTACTTATACTAATAATGTGTGTGACATTTTTCCTGAACGGGGCCGACTTCTCTAACTGACTAAGATGACTTGTCCTTGTGGGAGACCAAAAATACATTTTACATTATTTCCTTGGGGAATATTGCCTCGAATTACAATAGATTTTTTACCTCGACTCTTTACATTACCAATTACAATAGTGACATCCCCGATCAGAGGAAAAACATTCCCTAAAGGAGGTACAAAAAGATTACAATAAAATATAATATAATAATAATACAAAGAATATATCCCCAAGTTACATTTTCAACAACACTCCCTATTAACAAGGAAGGTATTCTTCTGCCACTATCATCATCACAACTGGACACTATCCCTGTACATCAGACATCATCACTATATCATCATCGCTAGAACATCATCATAGGATCATCAATAATGGATCATAATCACTTATGCGACCATTCTCATCTTGTCGACCATTAACTAGTGACATCTATCGAATCTATGCATCCTCAGAAGTTCTACAGATCTATCCCTCTTTCATGGTGGATGTAGGCCTAGTCCCAGATTAGGAATTTCTCATCCCGATCCCAAATCAGGGACTATAGAGCCATCCATTTTTCATATTGGATTTAGTCCTAGTTCCATACAAGGTCTTCCTCATCCTGATCCTAGATCAAGGTCTATAGAGCCAGTCCTTTTTCATACTGGATGTAGGACTAGTCCCATACTAAGTATTCTCCTACTTGGATGAGGTTTTTTTACTCCTAGACTGAACATGTCAATCACACCCTGGTCCCATACCAAGTGATTCATTCTCCCAGAGAATGGGCCTCAGCTCTAGGATGAATTTCAGTCCCAACTGAACATGTGATCAACACCCTAGTCCCAAACCATGTCATCTATTCTCCTAGAGAATAGCTCTAAGATCCAAGTAGATATTTAGTACCATATTGAAACATGTCAATCAACACCCTAGTCCCACACAATTTCATCCATTCTCCTAAAGAATGAGCCTCAGCCCTAGGATGATGATCAGTCCCAAACTAAACATGTTAATCGACATTTTAGTCCCAAACCAAATCTTCCATCCTCCCAGAGAATGGGCCTCAGCCCAAGGTCGAGCTTCAATCCCCAAATGGATCGCTCCCTCTTGTGATGGGCCTCTTGTGATGGACACCAATGTGGAAAACTTCAAGCTTGTCCCTGAAGTATTCCAACTTCACTCTTTCTAGAGGCTTGATCAATATATTGGATATCTGCTCATCCATCACAACATACTGGAGCTTTATTTCTCCTCTCTGCACCATATCCTAGAAATGTTGGTACTTGGTATCAATATGTTTCTACTTGTAATGGAACACTGGGTTCCAGACAACTTCACACAAATCTGGTTGTTGCAAAAGATACAATTCACTTATAACTCAAGATCAAACAAATCTAATAGTATATTTCTCATCCATACTTCCTCACAACTAGTCGAACATGTTTCAATATACTCTTCCTCGGTTGTGTTTAGTGCCACACTTGACTACTTCCTGCTAAACCAAGACATCATACCGCATCCCAAACTAAAGCAAGAACCTAAAGTGGTTTTTCTGTCTATGTCATTTCTTTCCCAATCTGAGTCAACATAACCATGTAGGTTAACCTTATGATCCATCACATACTTGAGCCCATACTCAATTATATCCTTCAGGTACCTCAATACATTCTTTGTAATAACCAAGTGAACACATCTTGAATCTGTCAAAAACTAGCTCAATGTGTTCACAACAAAGAATATGTTTGGCCTCTTGTTCGTCAGGTACATCAACGGACCAATCATATGTCTATACATCGTGGCATCAACTGTCTCTAAAGAATCATTACATAGTAGCTTCAATTTTGATGTCATGGGTGCGGCAATGGCCTTATAGTCCATCATTCATAATCTCCTTAGAATCTCCACTGCATACTTTCCTTTACCAAGGAATATCCCATCTAAACACTACCACACCTCCATACCTAATAAGTAGTGCATCATCCCAAGATTATCCATCTCAAACTTTGCGACAAGTATCCTCTTTGTATCTACAATGAGTTCATCCTCAAAAGATAGGAACATGTCCTCTCTATATATTAGTAGTATCACTGGTCTCCCTCCCTCAACCTTAAAATAAAGGTTGGAATCAACTTTACTATTGGTAAAACCCAAGCTCATAAAAAAACTATCCATCCTGGCATACCATGTCCTGAGTGCATGGTTCAATCCATACAATGGCTTATTTAGCTTGCACAAATGAGTATGCATGTCATGTGTCTCAAATCCAAGTGGTTTCTCCACAAAAACTTCCTCTTCAGCTATACCATTCAATAAGGTTTTCTTGGCATCCATCTAGTGCATCTTCCATTTCATTACTATGGCTAAGGAAAGTACAGATCTGATGGAAGTGTATCTTTCTACATGTGAAAAATTATCCTCATAATCTATTCCTTATTTATGGGAGAAGCCACGTGATACAAATATTTCTTTTTACTTCTCTATGCTTCTATATACTGTATGCTTGATTTTGTAGATCCATTTGGAAGAGACTATGAACTTTCCTTTTGTTCATGGGGCCACCTCCCAGACATCATTCTTCATAATCAACTGATACTCTTCGAACATGGAATCCTTCAACTCTTTCTTTTCTGCTTCTTCCTCATAGTTGGAAGGTTCTTCATCAATGATGTCGCAAATAAGAGCTACATAGATGGAGTATGGTCTTGGTATTTTTATTTCTATGGAAGTCCCATGTGGAGCACCATATTTCTATGTAAGTCCCATGTTGGTCTTCTCTTGTAGGAGTTATTCTCATGAGGTGGATCTACAGGTCTATGTGGTTCTATCATGTCATGGTCTTTTGAGGTTCTTTCTGCAATGTGGATTTGTCTTGATTTGTTATAGGATAAGTCTTCATCAAACACAACATCTCATCTAGTCGTGATCTTCTTGAATCCAGGGAAGTATATTTAGTATGCTTTTGATGTGTCACAAATATACCCTTCTTTCCTGAAGGATATAGTTTTGTTCTATTTTCTTTTGGAACATGTATGTACACAGGGAAGCCAAATATTCGAAGATGGTTGACTTCTGGTTTCTCTCTTTAGAAATCTTCTTCTGGATTCTTGTTATCTAAGACACAATGAGGTGTTCTATTTTGTACATGCACGGTTGTTCTTACTGCTTCTGCCCATAAGTACTTTGGAATATCTTGGTCATGAAGCATTTCATTTTCTACTTCAATTATCGTTATGCTCCTCTAAATTCCTCTCCCTTGTAATCATTGCCTCTGAATCTGGGAGCTTCAGGTTCTTCTTTATGTGCTTCATTTGAGTAAATCTTATTTGAGTGTTATGGATGAACCGTCATTACTTGTTCTTCGAAACATGTCTCATCCTTCTTCTCTTGTAGGTGATTGCTTACGATCCTACATACAAGTCAAATTCAATTGCATGATTAGAAAACTTTTATATTTTTCAAAACATAAGACAAATTCTAATGCATAAATACATATGTCACACAATCATGCAACTATTTTGTCCAATACTACATTCATCCATACGGTAACTTTCTAGATGTCTTCCATCTCTACAAGAACATGGTTAAGAACGTGTACTTCTCCCAATATGTCAGCAAAGAGGTTTCATTTTAGATAAGTAGCAATGTAATGTTGTAAAATATCATATGCCACTTACCCATCACATGTATACCAATAGTATATCGTTCATGAATGCAAGAAATCTATCATGCATAATACATTTCCTAAATATAGGAATATAAAGATGTACACAACTGAACAATATCACTTACGTAACTATATATATAAGAAATGACAATTCAAATACTTATCTTTGTTTGTTTCTTTGGTGGAATCCCTCTTAATCCTTTTCTTATTGTAGGAATTACTGGAGTCTCTAATAGTGTGTTCTTATCCATTATCTAATTTTGAGGACCTGTGTCAATATTGCTCTTGATCGATAACGTTGAGCAAGTATTCTACCATAGATCACATGGAATCGTCCCTTCTTCTTCACCCATGACCGCATCACTTCTTATCTAATGAGAGGTTCTTCTTCAAATTAGGTCCATAGAGAATGATATTCATCATGGGTTGAATCCTTAAAACACATATTCCTCATCGCTTAATGAATCTTATTTTGTTCTTTTCCTTTTTGGTTCATATTCCTCAACAATGTGTGCATTATGTCTCTTTTTTTTGTTTGCCTTGGTGGATCCTTTGTTTATGGTGAAATAAAGTGGTCTTTCTCATCACATGTGTATCATCTAACACTGGATTAGTCCCTTCTATTATTTTTCTGGAATCTTTTGGTCCTTCTGTGTGGTTGATCCTCCTTGCTTCTATCCTTCTTCTCATGAGTTATTAATTCTTTATCATTATTTTCTCCCATATTCTCTTCTCTTGACACTAATCGGGATTCTTCTTGGGTGCATTCCTCCCACAATCTGCTGAACTTGATAAGCTTATTTCTGGTGCATATTCCTCGAATGAAATAGTCCTGTGATTCTGAAAGGTCATTCAAGGTGGTCATTACTATCTCTCCTTCTTCAATGTTCTCTTTAGTGTATTCAATTTGCTCCTTGATTTCAGAGACCCTTGAGAAATAAGATTGTATGGTCTCTGAGTCTTGGATCTTCACATTCATGAGTTGGTTCCTCAATGTCATCTTCTGGTTGATGTTCTTCCCTTCATATAGCTTGGTCAAAGCATCAAACATCTTTTTGGGTGTATTCAAGTTTGAGACATTATAGATAAGATGATATTTGATGGAGTCTACAATGATCCTTTTGGATTTGATCATGTTCTTATAATTTGCTTTGGCATCATCTCCCTCTGGTTCTGGAATCTCCTTAGTGACATTTTTGTCCAAGTCATTCTCTTCTAAGATGAGAGAAATTATACACATCCATCCTCGTAAGTTTTCATCTCCTTCAAGCTTGTCCTCAAGCTTGGTATGATTCAATATATTGATTAGCTAATATGAGAACCTCAACTAGTAAAAATAAGGAAATAGATATTACCAATTTGAGATGTCCAAACTGCTTCTTGAGCTGGATAACCTAGGGTTTGGCTGGGAAACCATAATTTTTCAAACATGGAATGTTGAAATTTTGTCTGGATAGAAAGATGCACCTCCTTGAGGCGAGTCAGCCTAGGCCTCTTTTCTGGAAAAAATTGTGGAGAAAAGTGCTAGAACTTGGAATCCCTAGTTTCCCGCTACATAATATCGTCTTTCAAGGTGTCTTTAATACCATGTTAGAGTTTGCACTTTAATTCAAACTCGTTATATCTTTAATTTAATGTACTAGGATCAGTGAAAGATAGACAAGTAGAACATAAAATATAGGAATAAATATTTTATCCAGGAAAACCCAAACAGGAGAAAAACCCAACAACTTCTTCTGTAAAGATTCCTCACTTAGTACAATATCAAACAAATATAGAAAACCCAAAGATAAGATTTCTTCTGCAACGTCTTCTTCTTTTTTCCGGTGAACTTGTCTTTCTCTCTCTCTTGGAGCCAACTTGCTTGTGTTGGTGTGTTTCTAAATGAGGGAGGGTTCCTCCCTATTTATATTGATAATTTGTGTGACATTTTTCCTCAACAGGGCCAAATTCTCTAACTGACTACGCTGACTTATCCTTGTGGGAGACCAAAAATAAGTTTTACATAATTTCCTTGGGGACTAATTCAGTGACTTACAACAAACGTTTTACCTCGACTCTTTACATGACCAATAATAATAATGACATCCTCGATCGGAGGGAAAACATCCCCAAAAGGAGGTACAACAAAAGTACAATAAAATGTAATAATAATAATAATAATACAAAGAATATTTTCCCAAGTTACATTTTCAACAACATTCATTACATTTCTGTCCTCCTTTGGACTTTTGTCAATGGTTTGGTTCACTTCGACCCTTTGATGCACTCATTTATACTATTTTTGTATTATGTGGCTTTGTTTTGGCCACAAGAACATAATTCTAGTTGAGGTTTCTATTTAAGGGGTTAAATGAGTCAAACCATCACTATCCTTCCTTGATCTCAAGGTGGTGAGTGAACGACAACTTTATTGGTAGTATTTCTATTGTGTATCATAGCTCGTGGAACAAAAACCCTATATTTGGAGAATTTATCGTGTAATATGATCTCAGAAACTCACGATATGAGTTCAAATCATGTGGGTTTTTTTTTGCACGTGCCATTATTTCTAATAGTTAGTCTAGAATTTACATATGCATGGGGTCATTACCTTGCTTATTTATGTCAATAATCCCTCTTTTAAGTCTCTCACTTTAAATATTTCAATCTTCGAGATTTGAACTCCTTCCTTGCAAGTACACACTCAAATTGTCATCAAATATTAATCTAGATTCCTAACTCCTCTTCCATGCTCTTAGGTTGTGTATTACTTGTCTTCTCTTGTTCCTCTACAAGGATCTCTTGTTATGAGTTTGTTTCCAACCTTGAAGGATTCTTGTTTCATCTTAGGGAATCTCCATAGGATTTGTGCTCTTATACCTTGATAGATTCAACACATGTACCTTGTGGAATTTTCAACACAACTAGGGAAAGGGAGATGTTACCCTCATAATGTATGAGGGTTAGTCTAGTTGCATATCTCTTTGAAGCATATGATTGTGGATACTTCCTTCAAATTTTGGATCCCGGCATGCCATGATTAGTTGAACATGTATTAGACATCATTGGAACATGTTTATTGTGAGATAATTTTCATGATTTTACGAGGACGCCACCATGCAAAATATGTTAATCACATTTTGTGACATGAGATAAAGACTTGTGCTTAATAAAAAAATATTGTATGAGTGGAGTTCCCCTTCACCTCCTTAAAAAATTGTGGGCGCACCTTCTCTCATTCATGTGGCAATCAATCCCTTGATTTATGGTGGATGCACCTCCCTAGGATTACATAGGGAGCACAATCCATAAATATATGGTGGGTTGCACACTCATACCTCTTTTTATGGTGAGTTATTCTCCTTAGGATCAAGGGGGTGCATGATCCCTTAACATGGCGGGAACATGTCCATTCCTTGTTTTATGGTGTGCATCTCTAGGGGATAAAGGGGGGCACATGATACCTTAAAACATGGTGGATGCACCTCCTTTTTTGCATCGGAACACCCTCTTGCATATATCTCTCATGCATAGGCACACCACTCTCTTGCATGTGGCACTCTTGCATGGGTACACGCACCTGCATGTTCAGGAAATTGGATACCCCATGCAAATATAGTTGTTGGAATATGTACTCAAATAAGAGGGAGCTCCTCATTTGTAAAACATGGATGAAATTGTGGGAGATATCTCTTGAATCCTATCGAATATATTTTGGTAGGTTAATGGAAATTTAAGGGCTTCTTATGTGTGGTTTTCCATCTTTTCGCATCTTGTTGGTTTATGTTGCTTGAATAATATTCAAAATATACTACAGTAATTGTTTTGAGCACACAATTGTCATGTCTCAAATAAGAGTTTTGGACGAGATGATTCCTAACAAAATTATCGTTGTTTCTACTCCTTAGTTGATGCTTCTATGGTAGGCCATTTCAATGAAAGGTTGCATGTCAATTTTCAATAGTGGTAGGATCACATCTTATTGATTTGCATGTGCATGCAAAGTCACCTTTTTTAAGGGAATTTTCTTTATCGATTTTCAGCCATATTATTTTGCTGTGATTTGTTATTTTTTACATTTGTGGTACAACAATAATCACTCCCTTTAACCACCCACTAGAAACAAAAATTATTATTTATTGATTCCATTTTACCAACTTGGATAGGTGTTGGTATTGGTCCTCCATCACCTTATATTTCCCAACACTACAACTCATTTTTTTGTTAGACTATCTCTTCACATCACCTTGAATCTCCTAGTTATTGTCTTAGCAATCCTATGTTATGGAAGAACCCCTTGTGTTGGAGAATATCCAACCTAAAGTGAAAAATACGGTTGGTGAGGTGACAGTGGTCTCCCTCTTAATTGCTCATTATCTAGCATTGTTATTTTGGCTTTAACTTCAAATGTTAGTTTGTGCAACAACATTTTTGGCACCATTATTGGGGACAAATTCCATTTCCCCAAAAAATGAATACTATGATTTATGATATTTATGAAGGTTTTATGTTGAAGATCATGTCCTCATTTGGAGACTTCATGAAGGGAGGAAGCATTTTTCCTTGGATATTTTGACTTGTTGTTTGCAAATGTGAAACATTCATCATTTTGAAAGCACTTAAGGGTTCATCTTGATGACTCCACTATATTGATATGAGGTATGCTGATCATTCATTTTCATTTTTAAATATTTAAGATTAAGAATTGAAGATTCGTGACATGGGATCCATGGTTTGTTGAGTTTTATGCTCTATTGGATTTTTCAAGCATCCTAGGATTTCCAAATGAGAGATATGATCTATATTGGGTTATTTCATGGATGCATTGATTCAACAATATTGTTTTTTTTGTCCTTCATGAAAGTTATGGTAGATCTTAGTGGCATCCATGAATACATTTTGATGATGAAATTTGCATTGATATTAATAGTTAGGGCATTAAAATAGTATGGAAATCTTGGTGCAAACAAAATCTATTCATTTGTAGATTTTGCCAAATTTTCTCAAGCATTAGGATCGTCATTATGAGGATGACATTATGAGAAATATATTGAAGACCTTGCTACAATTACTTGTGAAGAATCTATGTCAACCTCATTCCATATGAAATATCAAATGCAAGAAAAAACACTTCATGAGGACATTGTTGAAAGTACACAAGCATACATTTCATCCACTCAAGATCGAAATGGTTTGGTAAGTTGTGGTGTTTTCCAAATTTCTAATTTTTATTATGAATCATATGATGATATGAAAAATGAACAATTTGTAGATAAACCCTTGGATTTAGTCACCTTCTCATTTGATGAAGAGCATGAAAACAATGAGATGGAAATTATTGACACTATTCTCCATATCAAAAAATTTAAATGGGACATAAAGTGTTTTAATTTTGAGGGGGATCCTATCTATGATATTTATGGCGTGGATTCTACGGCTAAAAGTGCAGATATTGGTCTCTTGGAAAACATAGTACAATAGATGTTTTTAAAATTTGTCTTATGGTGCATGAACTGTTAAAGAAATGTAACTGTGGAAGATATTCTATTTTGTATTAATATTATTATTATTTCCCCTTCTTGATATGTTGTTCCTCTGATTAGGGATCTCATTGATGTAATTGGTCATGTAAAGTATTGAGGTAAAACCTTTGTTGTAATTCGGGTCAGTAGTAACCACAAAAGTATTATTAAAATGTGATTTTGAGTCTTCCAAGGAAATTCGGCCTGGAAGCAAGCAGAAGTCGACCCTGTTGGGTTATTAGACCTCTAGGATTATTAGTATAAATAGGAAAGGTTCCTCCCTCATTTCGACAAGTTGTGCACTCAAGCAAGTTTTCTAGAGAGAGGAGAAATAATCCATCTGAGGTGAAGGAAGTTGTATGGTCTTATTTCTTGGGTCTTACAATGTACTTGGTTGAGGTCTATATCGAGGAATATTTTATGGGTTTTATTCCCCACGAGGGTTTCCCAGGATAAATATTTGTGTTGCCTTTTCTGTTGTGCTTGTTTTTCTTTCATTGAACCTTTGTTTTGACATAACATATTTGAAAAAGAAAACTCAACATGGTATCAGATCCAACCTAAAAGAAGACATTGTGCAATAGCTCATCTAGTATTCCAACAAGCCGAGGTTCACTATTCCGAGCACCTTCCTCCATAGATCATCCAAAAAGAAGGTCCACTCAAATTTCCCTTGGAGGGCACATCTTTCTATCAAAGCAGTTTTCAATTCTGAGGATTTTCATTTTTTGACCTACCACTCCTACTGGGAGAAACTAGGGCATTAGATTTTTTTCAAGGTTCCATCCTCATATTCTAGAAAAAAAAAGACACAATCTAGCTCACCTTGGGGAGGCACATATTTTCCTTCACTCGACTATACAAGTGATCTCAACTGAAAAATTAGGGTTTTCCAGTCAAACCATAGGTCATCCTAAAGTTGGTTCCAGAAGCAATCCTTAAACTAGTAAGTACTATATCCTATATTTCCATTTGAGGTTCTCATTCATTAAAGATGACAAACAATACCAAGCTTGATGAAAATATTGAAGGAGCAAAGAATTTCAGAGCATGGAAGTATAGATTCATGCTCATTCTTGAAGAACATAACCTAGAAGGATACATCAAAGAAGAGTTCAAGGAACCAGAGGGAGATGAGGCAAAAGCCAAGCACAGGAAGTATATGATCAAAGAAAATAGGATAATAGATGGATCTATCAAGGATCATTTGATCCCCTTGGAGGGTGCATCTTTCTGTCAAAGCAGTTTTCAATTCTGAGGATTTTCATTTTTTGACCTACCACTCCTACCTGGAGAAACTAGGGCATTAGATTTTTTCAAGGTTCCATCCTCATATTCTAGAAAAAAAAGATACAATCTAGCTCACCTTGGGGAGGCACATATTTTCCTTCACTCGACTATACAAGTGATCTCAACTGAAAAATTAGGGTTTTCCAGTCAAACCATAGGTCATCCTAAAGTTGGTTCCAGAAGCAATCCTCAAACTAGTAAGTATTATCTCCTATATTTCCATTTGAGGTTCTCATTCATTAAAGATGACAAACAATAACAAGCTTGATGAAAATATTGAAGGAGTAGATAATTTCAAAGCATGGAAGTATAGATTCATGCTCATTCTTGAAGAACATGATGACCTAGAAGGATACATCAAAGAAGAGTTCAAGGAACCAGAGGGAGATGAGGCAAAAACCAAGCACAAGAAGGATATGATCAAATAAAAGAGGATCATAGCTGGATCCATCAAGGATCATTTGATCCCCCAAGTGTCTTCAAATAATATTCCAAAGGAAATGTTTGATGCACTAACCATTCTATTTGAAGGGAAGAACATCACAAGAGAATGACCTTAAGAAACCAACTCAAGGGTGTGAATATGAAAAATGTAGAAACCATGCAGTCATATTTCTCCAGAGATCTCAAATCAAAGAACAGTTAGAATCCATTGGTAAAATGGTAGAAGAAGTTGAAGTTGTGATGACCACTCTAAATGGTCTTCCAAGAGAATCGGATTCCTTCATCAGAGGAATATGTGCTAGAATAAAGCTAACCATGTTCATAAATCTATGGGAAGAATGTGTACAAGAATAAGGAAGGTTAGAAAATAGAGAAGAAAAGTTAAATGAAGATGAAGATCAAGCTCTAGATACTCATACAAAGAATGAAAGAAACAAAAAGAAGGATCGGGGATCTCCTACAAGAAGATAACAAGAATTCAAAAGAGGTAAGAAGTTTAAGAAGGATTACTCATATTATGAATGTTACACATGTCATAAGTTAGTACATATCTCTATAAATTTCCCACTTAACAAAAACGAGTTCAAGAAGAAGAACCGAAAGTTCCATGCCCATGCAACCGAAGAGAATGAATCAGATGAAGAGAAGCCCAGAGAGAATGAAGACTCCAATAAAGAATATGTCTTAATATCATCCCTCACTAGATAAATCCATCATGGAAGTGACACTTGGATCATAGATAGTGGTTCTTCCAAACACGTGACAGGTCACAGATTTTCTCTCATGCCTCACCCAGAAAGAATATCCACATAAGGTGCAGCTTGGGGATGATTATCAATATCCCATTAAAGGAATTGGAGAAGCCTCTTACAAGATAAAATCTAGTAAGTCCACGAAGATGAAATAAGTCTTATATGTTCTAGGTTTAAAGAAGAATCTTCTCTCTATATCAGCTTTAGACTAGAAATGTCTCAGAGTTTCCTTTGTAGATGGTGAAGTTCTTATGTGGCTAAAAGGAAGAACTATAGATGATGCGGTTGTAATAGTTGTTGAAGGAGGACTCTAGGGCATACATATTCAACTTTCACACCTAGTACCATCAATTAATGTGAACTATGGCATAGAATAATTTCTCATGTAAACTACAAAGCATTACCAATTGTGAGTAAGGTAGTAACAGGTCTACCAAAAGTATAGATCATTCATGAAGGGGTATGAAAAGGATGTTCTCAAGGTAATAATATCAAGAATCCATTTCCAACCAGTAATAGTAAAGCAAAAAGGGATCTTAGAGATTGTCCAATTAGATGTGTGCAGACCAATGTCAACTACTTAAGCAGGTATATCTATTATGTTTCTTTTATTTATGACTACTCACATAAGACTTGGATATATTTCTTGAAAATGAAAGATGAAGTATTTGAAAAATTCAAGGATTTCAAAGCTCTTGTGGAGAATCTCTCTGAAAATAAGATTAAGATCTTAAGATCAAATAACGGATGAGAATTCACTTCAATTGAATTCAAGGCCCTTCTACAAAGAAGATGGGGTTAAGAGGGAGCTTAATACACCCTATAATCCTCAAAAAAATGGAATAGAAAAAAGGAAGAATAGATCTATCATGGAAGCAGTCAAATCCATGATCCATGATCAAGATCTACCCATGCATTCATGCGCTAAAGCAGCAAAGACCGCAGTATATGTTCAGAAAAATTATCCAATAGTGCGCTTGGAAACAAAAGTCCAGAAGAGATGTTTATTGGTAATAATATTGAAGTTAGAAACCTGAAAATATTTTGTTGTCATGTATACCTACATGTTTCTAAAGATAAAAGACCAAAGTTGGACCCCTCGGGAAAGAAGGGAATATTTGTTGGATATAGTGATCGGTCAAAAGCATACATAATCTATATTCTAGGTTTCAGTTGAATTGAGGTCAGCAGAGATGTCACATTTGATGAAGATGCAACTTTCAACAAATCAAAAAGACCCATGTGGATGAATTTTATGAATTAGAGAAAGAAACTCCCATAATCCTAGAGGCCAGTAAACCACCAGTTAGAGATGATGAAGAAGAACCTATACCAAAAGATCATGACATGGAAGAACCTCAAGAAACTATAGAGACACCTGATGAGATGCTCTCAACAAGGAGAAGACCATCTTGGTCTCATCATATAATTCAAGAATCAAAAAGATATTGTGCACCAGAAGGAAGCAAGAGACCAAGACTCCACTCCAACTACGTATTTGTTAACACTAAAAAGTGTTCACCTAGCTCTCCATGGTCTAAACCATATACATACATCATATTCCCACCATATTTCCCTTACTTTTGACCTTCACAATTGTATTTGTATAAACAATGGTCCAAAACATCATTATTCCTTCCCACAAATGAAGGGACGATGAGAATTTTTTATGGCTTACCCTCACTCTCTCCCAAAATGGGTTAAAAAAACCTAAACTTGGTGAAAACCCTAAAAAAGAGAAAGGGTTAAAAAACCACAGATAAAAACCATGGGCAATAAAATACCATGGGTCATCAGCTTGGTTCAAAAACCCCTAGGACCATACTATAAATACATTGTGAAGGGCTCTCCCAAAATACCTTTTCATTCACTTGTGGTTACGCTATGCCATTTTGCTCTTAGATATACCACATAATTTCCTTCCATTATTCCCCTCGCCATGCCATTTCCTACGGTGTACGTTGAGATTACTCTGTAGCCACTTTGGATCCATTCCGTCTATGGAGACAATTGGAGAACCAACCTGTGGAGCTACAGAACCACTTCCAAGGACAGCTATGGTGGCCCATCTTGCAGGAGAAAGGTGTGTTCCTTTCGGTTTCTTGCACTAGTTAGTTGATATATATGTGTCAAAACCATAAAAATATTTTCTTTCAGTTGTTATCGTTGTTGCTATAGTATTTTAGTTTTATGTTATTCCATTGAGCTCTTCCTTATGCTATGGATGAGCTAAGGTTGGTGCATCTGCATGCAATAGGGGAGAAATCCCCATTACAGTTTTGGAGACTCCACTCAGTCGATCCATATGGATATTTTTTTTGCAGGTTTTAGTTGGTTTGTTCTTGTCTTCTTCCATCAGCCCTTACAGATCAAGCACCCGCATGGCCAATCTGAACCATTACGACATCAGTTCCTTCCCCCCTCTAGCCCTAGCCAACTCTGTTTTTCAAAAAAAATCTGTTCAGGTCGAGTCGCTCTTATCCGGTCGAAATTTGTGACCTATTCACTCTTTTTTGCTTGATAAGCGTGACCTAGGTTGCACCTTTAGCCTTGATGAGAGTGACATGTATTAAAAACCCAGATTGCTCATGTCTCAGCTTCTGGAGCGACCCCAATCGCTACTGTGACTCGGTTTCGAGCGACCTAGTCGCACTTAACCCTCTATTTTGCATGACCTAAGTTTGTTAATTGTTTTTTTGCTCAGATCGCAATTGTTCCTTTGTTCCATGCAACCCAGATCGCGCATGTTTCACCAACAGGTACGACCTGCAGTTTTTAGTCTATTTTTGTGATGGAGATTCTTGTTTTAGATCCCCTGTCTGTCCCAAACCCTGTTTCGACATGTTTTCTATCCAAAATTATGGGCGTCCATTCCACCTATCATCATAGGTATCCCTTCTACTGGGCCTATATGCCCTAGTCCTAGTGGGCCCATTGTCATTACACACACTATTGTTGATTCACTACCCATTATTGGTGGTTCCATTCCAACCACTGTTGTCACTACCATTCCACCTTATATACCTAGGGGAAGTGGCCCTTCCAAGTCAGTTTTGACTATTCCTGCCATACCAGTGACTTTTCCTATGGTCAGAAGTCGACCTCATCCATTTGATTGAGATTGTTCCAGCTCACACTTACGGGTGTTGTGGCCAACTGGTATATCAAATTGCCTCATGCTAATTACCTTGACTTCTCCATGCTCGCTTTGATGTTCTTTAATTACTTTTAGCTACCCATCCGTTATGACGAGGGAGTGGAGATCCTACTATCCTGTCTCCAGAATACAACTACCCATATCACAAATCATATCCATGAATGGAATCATCTTCGTGGTCTATGTAATATCTAGTTAGAACATAGGATCTTCCTCAATTGGTCCCTCAAAACCTTACTCCCCTCCCCATACCCAAGGAGGTCACATATGAGCGACCGCAAACTAAAGAAGCCATCCTTAAGGCTCAGTAGTTTAATATGATATACACCCAATTGAGCTAATTGTATACCATCATACCCAATGCTCCTCGAGCCAGCATCTCACACCGAGATACGCCAATGGAATCTCATGTTGTTGATGGCGTTATCGGCTCTATTACCCAATACCCTCAATTTTACTTATCCTCTCCTATGATGCCACCCCATCCTGACAACACCCATAGTGTTTCCCAACCAAGTTACGCCCTTAATTACTCATGCGTGATGGCTCAAGCTGAAGCTACTTCCTCTTATGCACCTCATGGTGACACCCTTGATTATTCACACGTAATGGATCATTCTAGAGCCACCCCATCCTACGCGCCTTCTGCACCAACTCCTCACGTTCATGGAATGAATTGTTTCACACACTCATGTTCTGGCCAAATGGTTGGATTTGCATCCCCTCCATCTCCTCCAGTCTATTATGCACCACCTGTGCAACCCACTCTGGTTCCAGCCCCAACTCCTCTAGTTTCTACGGGACAGGTCTAAGAACAACATAACCTCCCTAACCAACCCACCCCCAATAACCAACAAGGGTAGGGAAAGAACAAAATAGGTAGGAATCGAGGAAACAAACAACCCCAAGGAGGGAGTTAGCAGGTCAATCCTCTAAAAAACAACAACGTCGAACCTCCTGCATAGAATCCCCAACATCCTGCTCAACCTGGGAAGAACCCACAGTTACAGACTAACCATCAGTGTGCTATCTATAACAGTCATGACCATTACACTCATCAATGTCCTCACATGGCTCACATCCAACAACTACTCCAAAATGATAGTTAACGCAATCCCAATTGCTACGACTCTTCCAAACCCGAAACCACCGAGTCCTCCACCTATGGTGCTCCAAAACCCCCTACCACACCAAGGAATGGTTGCAACCCAAGCCTTGGCCCCACCTGCTCCCGCAACCACTGTTGTGTCCCCACCTGCTGAGGTTAGTGTCCATTACCTCATGGAATTATCATCTTAATTCAACCTCCAAACTCAACGAAACTAGTATGGCTCCACCATGGAAATCACTGACCTATCAATGGCATCTACCTCTACCACTCTTGACATGTCTCTACACTTACTGAGACCCCCCACAGATGGGGCGGCCAAAGTCCCCCGATTTCCTATGCGTCATGTCACAAACAACACTACTTCCAGAGCTTCCCTCAACTACAGTATAGTTGATGACTTGGCCTAGTCTCCTACAACCATGTCTGCTCTGGAATTGCTTAAAACTTGTCCATCACAGCGTAAAGCATTTTTTTCCACTCTAGTTTTTGTTGATCCCTCTAATTCTAGGTTGATCACCTTCGACCTGGATCAAGGATAATCCAAGATGTCATCAACCGTCACATTCCAATTTTCAGTCATAATATGGAATTTGGTCGTACCTCGATGCATTATGGATGAGGTGGAATCCACCTGCATTATGTCAACCTTCATTTGGTAGAAACTTGGATATCTTACCCTTCAACCTTCCACCACTTATCTTTGCACCTACGATGGTATCTCTACTCATCCCCAAGGGATTCTCATGAATTTTGTTGTTGAGTTAGCTGAAAAAATAGTTTTGATTGACATTGAGCTTTTCAATGCCCAACTTGATTACAACCTCCTCCTAGGATGTAGCTACATGAATTTCATGTGAGTCATGGCCTCTACCTTATTTCAACTCCTGATGTTCCCGCATGATGGGAAAATCATCAGCATTGACCAACTGACATAATACGGTTCGAAGTGGCCAGCCACACTAGAACACATACTTCCCACTATTGACACTTCCATTGGTAGCGTGTCTATTCCATCCTTATCTGTTGTTGGCCCAGACTTGTTTTCCAACAATCCTATGACTGGAAGCTTTTTGTCTTTACCACCTCCACCTTTGTCGATTGACGTATCGATCATGTGCACTATCACATCCGGTACCACCCCGACCACATATCAAACTCAGTCATCGAGGAATTATTGGTGTTCATTCCTGATCCACACGATTCCCTTCCTTTTTCCACCATCTGGCATCGTGAACAAGCCTGTCACGGCTACTCTCAACTTACCTAACTTTACGCTGGTAATTCCTGTGTGGTACCTCAATCCACCCACCCCACCCTCGACTCCCCAGGTTGTGTTGAATCCCATCCAACCCATTGAGACGATGGTGCACCCACCTCCTAGTCCACCAAAGGCAACTAACGTCTTCATACATGCCCCTCCTCCTTGTAAGAAGGACGAGGGAAAGGCATCCAAAGCAATGACTAAACCACGACTAGCTCCCACTTGCACGTTGTGCGATATCCAAGGCCATGTGACACAAAACTATCCATAGTTTCCTCTCCTTCGCAGCCACATGGATGTTATATATGAGACTGATGGTGATCCAATAGTCACCATCCCATATCCACCAGCGGTTAAGAACAAGTCATTGTGAACCAACCATCCTTGTGCAGTTTGTGGCATGTATGGTAATTATTCTCACCATTTCCTAGACTTTCCTGATTATCGGTCATCCCTTCGCAACCTTCGAAAACACTCCGATGAATCCTAAGTTACCATCCTTGAGGAGATCCACCCTTCGGTTTCTTCCTCGGACAGAACCAACACCATATACATGATCTCCAGTTCCAGTAGTCCTTCCATCTCCTCAGCTGTAGAGGATCCATTTGATCTATCTATGCATTGTTTTAACAATGATGAGAAGATACTTGAAGCTCTTTCAACTCCTGAGTACCCTTGGTATGATATGCACCATCACTCATTCTTTATCCCCGATGAACCTATTTCATCGTCAGACCAGTACTCAGTCAAAGCCAAAGCCTTCATCCATGGAAAAGTAGACTGGTTCAAGAACCCCATCCTGGAACCCGACACCTTTGAAGAGGGAATCATGGCTAACATTTCACCAACCATCAAGGTCAATATATCAACTAAACCCATGGTAGTTGAATATATTACACTTAGAATGTCTTACTCCCCTGATGAATTTGCTTCTTACAAAGCATTTTTCTAGGAATTTTGTGACATTTTCGCTTGGTCCTATACCGATATTCCTAGGATAGATCCATCTATCGTCAAACATTGTATCGACACATGGCCTGATGTTGTTCCCGTACACCAAGAGAAAAGAACCATTCACCCCTCAAAGGCTCCTGCTATCAAAGCCGATATCGAGAAACTACGTAAAGATGGTTCATATACCCCATCGTGTATACCACTTGGATTTCCTATCTCGTTCCCATTAACAAAAACAAGGTACCATTCATGTCTTTATTGACTTCCCTAACATAAATTTGGCATGTCCCAAAGACAACTTCCCCACTCCATTCATTGACCAAATCATTGATTCCTGTGCCAGCCACAAAGTCTTTTCGTTCATGGATGGTTTTTTCGGTTATAACCAAATTCAAATCCTGAAAGAGGACCAGTACAAGACTGCTTTCACAACCCCATGGGGCACGTTTGCGTATCACATTATGCCATTCGACCTCAAAAATGTTGGAGCCACTTTTCAATGAGCTATGACGTTGTTCTTCCATGACCTCATCCACATTATCTTGGTCTACCAAGTTGACCTCACGACTTGATCTTGGAAGCGTTCCCAGCATTTAGAGGACTTACGCCAAGTATTCTTGCAATGTCGCAAATATAACGTTTGCTTGAACCATCTCAAGTGTGTATTTTGTGTCCCCACCAGGCATTTACTCAGGTTCATAGTATCTCACAAAGGGATTGCAGTGGATACATTGAAGGTTCAAGACATTTTGTATCACCCCCCCCACGTACTTTGCACCAACTGTAAAGTCTCCAAGGCAAGGCCAATTTCCTTCGCTGAAGGTTTTATGCCTAAAGTCACTCATATTGAGTACACTTGTGTCATAGTTTTTCTTTTTTTTTACACCATTCTTGCAACGAGTTTTACAGTTTGTTTCCTTGGTTTCTCTAGATGGATCCTACCTCGCATCGCTACGTTGGGTTCGCTGACGGAGCAAGTAGATGGTCTCCTAATCTCGCCTTGGCTGCGTGGGTCATTTATTCCCCATCACATGATTTGAGACATATCGACGGAATGTGTGTTGATATTTCTACCAACAACTAGGCTAAGTATGACTGTGTCGCTAGTCTCCTTACCTCTACCCTCCACTTGGGTATTCGTCACCTTGATGTCTTCCTAGACTCCCAATTGCTTGTCTCCCAATTGATTAATTGTTATCGAGAATGTGATTTTTGTCTCTTTAGAAAGTTCCTGTGCACTAGAAATTTGGTTAGAAATTTTGAATCCATTACATTCATGCATATAATTTCCCAGAAGTCTCAATAGTGTAGCAGATCAAATGGCTAATGACGTTCTAGAGTGGCACATCAAATATCTCATATAGGAAATAAAACAACATCATGCACCATCATATAGTCATGCATACATATTTCATATACATCATATAGGCATTATCATAAAAATACTCATAAAAAACACATAAAAAGTGCATCCACATGCATATATATATATATATCATGTCATAATGTTCAGTACAAAATGAGAATCCCCACAAGCTTTCTCGACTAATCATACATATAGTACAAAAATCCATGTGCACCATTGCACCAGGGGGAAACATCACTAGTTTCTAGTTAGATTCATAGTCATTCTCCTCGTACTCTGGGTGTGTTTCCTCCTTCATGTCCTCCTCCATCAGTACATCACCCTATGCCACTGCTCTGACATACTCAGCAATGACTGTGATCCTCCTCATAAGGGGGATCCACTATGGAGGAGCCCTGTAACACACGAAGAGCAAATCGACGTCGAGGTACTACCACCCACCATCGGTGACCCCATCCAGTAAGCTCTCAATGTCAAGATGAAGTGAGTCCAGTGTACTCTGGCACCTCCTGTTCTCATGAGTAGGTGGATCTAACCCCTCCACCTCTAATAGCCTACTGGAGGGTACTCGTTGGATGCAAAATTTAATTCCACATCCAACAAGCCATCTCGCTCAAAATTTGAGTAAAACCACAGGGATATATGTTGAAAATACGAACAAAAAAGTAGTTTTGTTATGAAAAATATGTCAATTCAACCATTATGGTTGACTCATTTTATTGAAATTCTATTGGTTCTTGAATTCCAACTCACATGAATCTATTGTTGGATCGTTTTCTTATAAGGCCCATTTTAGACCCAAATTTCCTCTAATGTCAGTATCCATCACACACATAAAATGGCTACCACTACGCTAGTAAACTATATATGAATGAAACCACATAAAGCATCATGTATACTTACCATCAGGTCCCCAGGCCTGTCCTGGAGGTCGAGGCATGTCAGGTTCCCCTCAATAATCCATACCAGCGTACGGATAGTCCTATATCAGGACTAGTAGTTGTCACCACTATGCAAAAAGCTCCTGCGTGAAGAATCGACCCACTAAGACACCTCCCTCCCTGATCATCATCTTGCTCCACCTCCTCATGCAAGGCTCCTGAGGTCCTCCCTCATGCACCTCCAGATGCGACCGTAGAGTAGGAAGTCGCTCAAAAAATAATGAGCACAAGAACGAGAGGAAACAAAAATCCCCTCCCACTGAACTAGCATGGTTCAACACATGCCGAACCTGAGTCAGGTACATCTAGGCCCACCCAAAGTAGGTGCCCCTTAGAACACCCTCCACCATATGGAGATGACCACCTAAGATCTTGTGCGGTCCCGATGATCCCAGTATTCGCAACACCGTCGCTGCCACAACCCGAGTCTCAAGACTCTCAATGTCGCACACCAGTATGTACGATGAGTGCACTGATGTACAGGCATAGAAATGCCTCTTACAGAGGTCATCCAGTGACACCCCATGTGAGAGCTTCAGCGTAGTGTCGTTGATCACACCCAACATAGGGAGCCCAATCAGAAAATAGATATCAAGGAGTGTGATCTTGATACGCTCCTCCTGGATGATAAAACACTCTACATCATGTTCTCAGAAGCTCACCATCATTTCTAGCAATAGATTTTCTGAATGCATGAGTGGGATCTAGAAGAACTTCCATAACCCACAACGAGCGAGCATGTCTTGCACTATTGGATCAGGATGAACCTCACCTTAGAGGTTCCCAATATCTCACTCTCGCCATGCCACTTGCGGCATCCTACACATACACACAGTCCCTGTTAGGTCCATTCATGCACAAAAACTCATCCTGGGTTGAGTCGCTCCTATTCGGCCCTTTTATGCAACCCAAGTCGCTCACAAACCCTGAACAAGAGCGATTGGGTCGCTTCTATTTACTGAATAGGTGTGACCTGGGTCATGCCTATCTCCTTGATAGGTGTGATTGGGTCGCTTATTTTCCCTCGAAAAGAGAAATCTAGCGTCGGGAACCCTCTGAGCCTGGCACATGCCCCAAGATGAGCAATAAGAAAGAGTAACCCAGTAAAAAAGACAGGTTCGATGAGATCTCTTACCTACAAGTCACAGATCGAAAAAATGTCGATCCAGTAGGAAGAAATCAGTAGTTGAGTTCTGGGGTCCTCCACTCCAACTCAACACTGACCAGTGAAAATGACACATGTCATGTGGTCCCCCCCTATTTATAGGCCTCCATTTGGTCTATTTTTTCTTCCGTGCACCACAGAGTCATCCAGAGTTCATTTGAGATGTCGTTCGCACCACCGAGTTTGGTTTTTTGCCCTTTATATTTTGAAGAGACCCTCATCTTGTGCTCTCACTATGATTTTCTGTGCCATTTCCCAAAAGTCACCTCAATTTGTATACCATCACATGAATCTCCCATTGCATGTATTGTCATGTTCACGAGCCACCCGCTCCATCCATACTGCACAGTTGGCCTTATTTTACCTCCATCCATCATCCCACAAGGGGGGCCCATTAATGTTCTACATTTAATCCTCTCGGCCACGTTCACAACATAGCCTCTTTCCATATATCAAACACTTCCCCCTTTCTTGATTCACCATTACAGAGTTTATTTTAACCTCTTTTCTGACTCCCAAAAGAATGAAAAAGATTGTCGAGCACGCTTGCTTCCTTTCACACTCGTTAAAGTATTTGAAAGGGAATCTATGTAGCCTTGTTTATCTTCTTTTTTGAACTATATAGAATATTATAAGAAAAGGACCACCCTACCACATTCAAGCCATGAACGTTTCCCTTTGTATCCTTTTATGCTTTCTCGGACATTGGGACCGTATTTTACGAAAAAATCTCATCATAGGTTGTCTTTAAGCTCTTTTCTAGCCTTCTCACTAAGAAAATATTGCCGAGGAAACTTAGTTTCGTTCTTGCTCGTAAAATTATTTGAACAACCATCCAGTCAGTATAGGTTTAACCTTTTTCGACCTGGTTGGACTACCAACGGTAAAGAAGCCTCCCTTCCCCAAAGGTTGGGAGAGCTCTCCTTTGTATACTTTTATCCTTTTTCGAGATTAGGAGACTATTAACGAAAAAGATACCACACTGGAGTCTTCTTATTGTTTTCAGACTCTTTAAAAATGAGAACACCATCAAGCATTTACTTTTGTGGGCTTGCTAAAAATCCATGAGATCGTCTCTTGTCGAGCTTACTTCTATCCCTTCTTCATGATCCTTAAACAATGAAGAAGGCCCAAAATGTGTCATTAGGAGCCACCACATATGATATCATAGTATGGAAGCTTCCCCCCATTGGGTTTCCTTTGTTCAGATTATTTTGTGACGAGTCTTCCTTGGATCCCCTGGATAACAATAGTCCAATCCTGTCCCTCAGTATTTCCCATTTGTAGTTATATTCCATGTATTACAGCTATGATCCCTATCCCATGAGTCAGTTTCATTTGCTGCCAGTTCAGCCCTACCATCATAATCTGAACAAAGGAATTTGAGTCCCCTGTACTCCCCTTCCCATGTTCCCCCATTTAGTGTGTCAGTCCCCATATTGTTCCACATCTTCGATTATCCCCCTCGTACTTGGAGTCAATGGCACACTATTTCCTTGATTAGTTGCAGGTCTCCCTCTATCGACATCAGCACATCTATTCCAGAGGATAGACCCAAAGGTCCCTATATCCTGGTTTCATCCACCTCATTGATGAGTTCCTTGGACCACTTGAAAGGATTCATTAGTGTCTTTGAAGTTGGTTGTGTCTCACGTGCTCGACTTCAACTACATCGTCGCACCGTTGAGATTCATACAGGGTATTGGTCTGTTCATTATTTGGTTGAAGACCTCAGTTGTCACTTGACTCTAGCACATTGGTGAGTCTACCTATGGGACCCATACAGACTCATGTCCCTTGATATTTTTGGGTTGCGTTGATGACAGTGTCCAGAAGCTCCCAGTATTATGCTTCTATATATCTCCAGTACTTGATGCCACATATTGTACCATAGAGATTCTGACTCTCAGTCATTGAGTCCATATATATGTACACCTCCATATTCAGCAAAGCATTAGTTGTGATGATATTGCATTCCATGAGAATGCCATTGTTCCTAGTATCAGTTCTTCAGATCAACATTGTATTCAGCCTCCCATTGAGGCCACCATTATGTTTCATCATTTGTATATGTATTTATCGACTCCCATGTTTTGAGCCTTGATCCCATTATTTATTCTTTTGACATTGTTACGAGCATGGGTATGACCGCCTTGTCCATATACATGTCACACATTATATGTATCTCATCCACTTTTTAGAACCAATAATAAAAAACCAAAATCCCCCGTAGTTCGAACAATGAAGCTCCACTTCTCTATGGGTCTCTCTAGTCTCTCCACTGTTTTCACCATTATTCCCATGATCCTATGATGTCCATCTTCCATACGATGAGCTCCTTCCCTCACACTTCAAGGGGGAATCTGTTAACACTAAAAAGTGTTCACCTAGCTCTCCATGGTCTAAACCATATACATACATCATATTCCCACCATATTTCCCTTACTTTTGACCTTCACAATTGTATTTCCACAAACAATGGTCCAAAACATCATTATTCCTTCCCACAAATGAAGGGATGATGAGCATTTAATATGGTTTACCCTCACTCTCTCCCAAAAAGAGTTAAAAAACCCTAAAAATGGTGAAAACCCCTAAAAGAGAGAAAGGGTAAAAAAATCACAGATAAATACCATGGGTCATCACCTTGGATCAAAAAACCCTATGACCATACCATAAATACATTGTAAAGGGCTCTCCCAAAAAACCTTTTCATTCACTTGTGGTTACGTTGTGCCATTTTTCTCTCAGATATACCACATACTTTCCTACCATTATTCTCCTCGCCACGCTATTTATCATGGTGTACATTAAGATTACTCTGTACCCACTTTGGATCCATTCCCCATTTTACAACTGTCCGTGGAGACAACTGGAGAACCAACCCGTGGAGTTGCGGAACCACTTCCGAGGACAGCTACAGTGGCCCATCTTGTAGGAGAAAGGTGTTTTTATTTTTTTTTCTTCCACTAATTAGTTGATATATGTGTCAAAACAATAAAAAAAAATCCTTCTAGTTGTTATCATTGTTTCTATAGCAGTTTAGTTTTCTTTTATTCCATTGAACTCTTCCTTATGCTCTCAACGAGCTAAGGTTGTTGCATCTGCACGTAATAGGGGAGAAATCCCCATTACAATAGAATTTATGTGTAATCTTGTTGATGAAGAACCTACATGTTTTGAAGAAGCCTCAAAGAAGAAGGAATAAATGGATTCCATGATTGAAGAATATTAATCTATCTTAAATAATGATGTTTGGGAAGTAGTGCCAGGACCGAAGGATAAATCAGTGGTCTCTTCAAAATGTATTTTTAATACAAAGCATTCATGCGATGTTAGTATTGAAAAGTTCAAAGAATGATCCATCACACGAGGATTCTCTCAAAAGGAAGGGATTGATTAAGAAGAGACTTTTGCACCAGTAGCCAGATATACCTCAATCGGAACCATTATTTCTTTGGCCTCCAAGGTGAAATGGAAGTTACATCAAATCGATGTAAAGACAACCTTTTCTAAATGGTGTCATAGAGGAGGAAGTGTATATTGAACAACCTCCGGGTTTTGAGACACATGACAAGAAAACACATGTGTGCCGACTAAAGAAAGCATTATATGGATTAAAGCAAGCACCCAAAACTTGGTACAAAAGAATTGACGGCTTCCTAATGGACTTAGGATTTAGGAATAGTAAAGCATATTCCAACCTTTACTAGAAGGTTGAAGATGACAGGATCATGATATTACTATTATATGTAGATGATATATTTTTGACAAGAAAGGAGAATCTCATCAATGGATGTAAGAAGAAGCTTGTGACTAAATTCGAAATGAAATACCTTGGCATGATGCATTACTTCATAGGTCTCGAAGTATGGCAGTTCCCAGATGAGATTTTCCTAAACCAAGGAAAATATGCAATTCAGACCCTAAGGAGATTTGGGATGTTGGATTGTAAGGAAATGAACACTCTGATGGTGACAAACTTGAAGCTCCTAAATGATGATTCTTTAGAAAGAGTAGGTGTCACACTATATAGACAGATTATCGACTCACTGATGTGTTTGACAAATACAAGACCAGATATATGTTTTGTTGTAAACACCTTGAGTCAGTATATGGTGAAACCAAGACATGTTCACCTAGTTGCAGCAAAACATGTGATGCGGTAACTAAAGGGTACATTGGATTGTGGCCTCACATATGCAGTTGATCCCGAGTTCAGATTATGTGGCTACACTGATTCATATTGGGAAAGAAGTGTTGAATATAGAAAGATCACTCTAGGATGTTTTTTTAGTTTGGGATCGAGTGTGATATCATGGATCAATAGAAAGAAGACCAGTGTTGCACTCAGTACGACGAAGGATGAATACATTGCAACAAATTCAACTTGTAGTGAAGCAGTACGGCTTCACAAATTATTGACGTTATTGTTTGATATTGAGATGGATGCAATTGATATCTATTGTGACAACCAATTGCATCAAGTTGATAGAGAACCCAATGTTCCATGATAAGTCAAAGCACATAGAGACAAAGTATCATTACATCTGGGATATGGTGTAGAGAGGATCCATAAAGCTCCAGTATGTGCCTACAGAGGAACAAGTTGCATATGTGTTAACTAAGCCTTTGTCTCATGTGAGGTTTGAATATTTTAGAGGAAAGGACCTCCTTCAAAAGAGGGAGTGATGATGAGATTGTTATTGGTGACGTGATGGAAACTTAGTGCATATGTGATGGAAGTGCGAAGTTGAGTGCCTATAGATATCGTTGTGGTCCTGCATTTATTTTCGAACGTTGTAGTCCTACATTCAATTGCGGGCGTTGTGGTCTAGAATTCACTTGCATGCGTTGTGGTCCTGCATTCATTTGTGGATGTTGTGGTCCTACATTTATTTGTAGACAGTGTGGTCCTACATTTGTTTGCAGACATGGTGGTCTGGTATTCACTTGCAAACGTTGTGGTCCTGCATTCAATTGTGGACATTGTGGTATGGAATTCATTTGCGGACGTTGTGGTCTGGAATTCATTTGCAAAAGTTGTGGTCCTACATTTATTTACGGACGATGAGATTCCAACATTATTGATGTCATGGGTGATTCCACATTAATTTGCAATGTGTTGTGTTTGTATATGTAGAATTGCAGATGATGCTCAGGATGAGGATGCCTAAGATGATGTGATTTGATGTGATGCTCATAGTGATGCGACGAGATTTGATGCTCATGACGACACGAAGAGATGCGATGCTCACAGTGATGCGACGATATGTGATGCTCACAATGATGCAACGAGATGTGATGTTCGTGATGATGCAACGAGATGTGATGCTCATGATGATGCAATGAAATGTGAAGCTCAAAGTGATGCAACGAAATGTGATGCAATGTTCCATGGAAAATGATGATGTTGATGTAATTGTGAAAAATTCCTATGACATATAGACTTACTATTCATTTGTACAGATGTATTGTTGTGTCATAGAATACCTTCCTTGTTAAGAGGGAGTGTTAAAGAAATGTAACTGCAGAATATATTCTATTTTGTATTATTATTATTATTATTATTTCATTTTCCGTAGATGTTGTTCCTCCAATTAGGGATGTCATTGATGTAATTGGTCATGTGAAGTCTTGAGGTAAAGCCTCCATTATAAGTTGGGTCAATAATACCCACAAAAGTATTATTAAAATGTAATTTTAAGTCTTCCAAGGCAAGTCGGCCTTGGAAACAAGGATAAGTCCTAAGATAAATATTTGTGTTCTCTTTTCTGTTGTGCTTGTTGTGCTTGTTGTTCTTTCAATGATCCTTTGTTTTGACATAAAATATTTGAAAAAGAAAACTCAACATGAACAACCATGTTATTTCGCTTATTAGATAGACTTATGACACACAAGATAGTTTTCATGGTCACATTACTTCAAAAACTCTTCAGCCATTGATATCCCCAAGCTTCATTTCTTTTATGCAAGAAAGCATAGAGGGAAATGATATTTTTAAGGTCGTTACACATCTTAGGCATTAGCATGTTCAAGCTTGGATTTATTATAGGGATTTTAAACTTCATATGCAAGGGAAACAAGCCCTAGGTAATAGATTTATGCATTCTTTCAAATCTCATTATGGTCATATTTTATATATTTTCTTGACTTTGAAGATAACAAAGAGAGGCAACAAAATTATTCCAGATCTCTATTAATGCTACCCTCAAAACAACGCTTGCTTGATGGCATGATGACTAAGGTTGACGGACTACCATATGCCCATGTTAAATATGATAATTACATTATCCCCATCTAGCATTGGATAAAAGAAACTTGTAGGAGTAATATCAAACTTGGCATGACTTTGTTCTTCTCACTCATGTGGATAATCCTACTTAAGAGTTTATTCAAGGAGAAATGCATATCCCAATCTATTTTTTATGTTGATGAAATTGTCATTGATGCCAACATGGACTTGCAGTGGCCCCACAAGTTGTCATTGATGCTACCAAGTCCCTCTTCTAGTGCCTTGGACCCCTTACAAAGTGGGTTTGTGCTTTGAAGCACCTTGTACCCAATTGACAAGGTCCATGTACCCACAAGGCTAGATATTGAAGCCACCACCTTGATGAAGATGCTGAAGACCCTACAGATGGTGTTGAAGACCATGTAGATGGTCCTGAAGCCCTGGTGGATGATGGAGAATACCTAGATGGGTTGGAGAAGCATTAATTACCCATTCTATGGTCATTCATGCTCTAATGATGTCATGGTACCCCAAAAGAAAACCCAGCTACCCCACAGGTGATGGCATGATGGATCTTGACTCTTGGGGGTCTCCTAGTGTGGTTGATGTGGTTAAAGAAGCCTATGAATCTCTTTGCTTGTTGAAGAAGCCTATGAAGACTTGGAACCCCTAATGAAGATCTTGATGCCCTTGCAAAGGTCATAGAGCCCACTACTTGCACTTTACATGGTTAGATGGCATGACACCTTGGACATTTGGTTGCTTATGGATGTTGGGTCCTTGGTCATGCATGCCCTTGCACATGGCATGCCCTTGAAACACCATATACATAATGGCACACTTGTTTGCTTATGGTATTGCTAGATATTGAAAAATATCTTGAAACTCTTACACATAGCGTGCTCGAATCTTGTTCCCACACACTTGGTTTCTTATGATCAAGGGTTTGATGATAGCGGTCTATGATGAATTGAAGGTTCCTACCCCTTGATAACATAGCTATTGATGATGAGGAAATCTCTTGGAGAAATGGACATAAAGGCTGGAGATGACCTTAATGTTGGCTCAAATTAAAATTAAAACCCCATATATCGCAAACAAGTCGGCTGAGTTATTTTTAATAAAAGTAAATGTAGGTCGACTCCAAAAATTGTATGAAAAATGTGTATAAATGGAGGGCTCATGACCTCATTCTTATGTGGAAAAATTCGAATGAGATTTGATTTTTTCGTGACTGTTGACTGAGGTAATTCAAAGGTGCAACAAACTGTGGTGGAAGCAGACCCGAATTTGCAGACTGTAGTAGCCGTAGTAAAGGAGACAAGTTACATTATATCTCTGATTTTTTCGAGCATATTTGGGAAGCTAAGCACCTTCTTATCTTTTGCACTTCAATAGACCTAAATTTTGCAGCAGTGATTCGAGGTTTACAACTCATTCTTTTGGGTTAATATTTTGTTGGATGCCTCACACAGTTCCTCAATGTGTTGTCTTAGGTGAATAGTCCCAGTCTTTATAGTGTTCTGAGTATAGCAAACTGTGGCAGCCGCAATGGAGGAGACATGTCTCATTTTATCTCTGTTTTTTTGTAGCAAAAATACTGTTCAACCCTCAAGCATTGGTGTGAGATAAATATTCCCTAGATGGTCTGAGGAAATTCGGCCTTGTGGAAAGACAAATTTTCTAAGCATGATATTCAATATTTTTGGAGCATGATGATGCCCTAACTTGTTGGTTGTGGAGAGAAATTCGTGGGAGCAGGCAATGATGCCCTAACTTGTTCAACGGAGAATTTCAGTGGACTCTTGTTATATCCCAAATACTGGTATTCTCTAATGTTCTATTGTAGTGCTGACTCGCACCCTCAATCTCATACAAAAATACGAACTAACTGGGCATGGAAACTTGCCATGCAAAAATTCCTTAAAAAGTAGTTGAATTAGGGTTAGGGTTTGCAGAGAGAAATTAACACTTACCACTGATATTCCGGTTGATAATGACTCCAGAGATAGCTGCATGCATAAATATCCAGATAGGTGGGCTAGTAATGCTCCTTTCCTCCAGTGTTACCACCCTGCAGTACCGTATGCACCCTCCAGGTTGAAGGTGACGTTTTTGTAGGAGGAGAGGTCAGATTAGGCTGAAACTACATGGGCTTGTACATCTATTGATGCTCGAGAGATAGACTCTCACATGCAAAGGTTTAGTAGTATCTAAGTGCCCTAGCGAATTGATCTGTGGTTCTGCTACTTATGCCCCCCAAGATCTTTGTTTGTTGATAACTGCTCCAGATGAGAAAACTGATGGCTGATAATCACTGTATACTGTAGGATAGGTCTAATGAGAAAGGGGAAGCTGACATGCGAAACAAAGACTGAGTTTTGTGGTCCCAACGAATCCTTCAGTGGTTCCCTCGCTACTTCCAGCTGCAAAACGTGGATCTGCCAATAACCATTTAGAATGTGCTAGATCTATGAATACTGAAGTATATGATGAATGATGTGCACAAACCTGGATGATCTATCCCAATAAGAGACTAGGGCAGATATCTCACTACCGAATCCTTGCTAGCTGAAGACACCGTCTCCAACCCCAATTGTCGCAGCTACATGTTGTTCTACTACTCAAAACTCCAAAATCAATTAACAATAATAATATATACCTCTTTAGTGTAATCACCCTATTAAATAGAACTTCATGCACTTTTAGGGTTCGCATGTCACTTTTAGTGTTTATGCTTCGCATTTGCATGCATGCAATTCTAATTTGTTGTTGACTTTTAATCCTAAAGAAATAAGACTTCTTTTATCCTACTGATGACTTGACACTGAATGAATTTCCTGTCCTGCTCTAAGTATCAAATGCCCTCAATCCATTCCCTCTCATGCAGTACCCGCTTGTAGAAGGAGAAAACTAAAACTAGAGATTAGGTCGGCCACCTAAGGTCGTGTCGATTCACCGAACCGACAGGTAGTTATTTTGTAACCGTTCTGTAATCATATATATTAGGCTGTTGAGCCAGACGAGAACTCAATTCAGTTCTCTGTGTTGTATGGACTCATTCGTATAATATAATATGTTTATTCACCTATTTGTTCTTATCTCTTGTCTCTGTTATATATATATATATATA
>LPNX010666258.1:167785-216074 GCA_001517045.1 Pseudotsuga menziesii
TTGAAATGTATGCAAACAGATGATACCAGAGCAGGAGATTAAGGACTGGTGGGAACACAAAGTTGCAAACTATTTGTAGAATTACGTGCAAAGGAACAGATTAACAATCGCACAAGCAAAAGAAAGATTTTTCACAGAGACGCATGAAAAGTTTGTTGAATCAGTGCCCCAACTTTTGAAGAAAATCCTGGATGAGAAATCCGGAAGCGACTAAAGAACAACAGTTGCTAGAAAAAATGATCCGAGGAGGTAGAACAAACTTGTCCGAGTGGTTTGAGAAAATTGCCGACGACTTTTGTGAGGAGCAAGCAGTCGAAGACAGAAATTCGGTGGAAACAGTCAAGGAGAAATTTTGCACAGATCTCACCGAACAATTTATGTGTTCCTTACCAACCCTGCTGTTCAAATTCTTGATTGAGAAGGGAGTAGGACACATTGTTGAACCTCGTCCACCACTTCACAAACTGCCATCAAAATCTAACTGGGCGGAGAAATAAAGGAAGTGGGAAAAATTTATTGGAGAAAGGGAGTGGGAACACTTCCTAAGCAAATAAACCGAACTATCTTGGCTTTCTAAAAAGCATCGGGTAGGCTATGGGGGGGTAGCTGGTCATATGTCAAGATAGAGTAGAGTGGATTCTAGTCGACTAGAAACAGATACCAGTCACCAATTATGAGAAGTCGACTAAAAGGGAACTCAAGAGAATAGTATCATACGAAGGTATGTCGTACATTCAGAAAATAGAGAGGGAAGAGAGACAACAGAGGAGGGAAGCAAGAAGAGAAAGAGCCTTAGAGCTGCATAGAGGAAGGATTCCTAGGGCGATCGACAAAGAAAAGAATCCACCAGAGTCGGGTCATGACCGACATGAGGAAGGCGTGGAACAAGAAACGTCCCCTACGGAGGAAGAATTGTGGATAGAGCAGCCATAATCTCTCCAGATAAGAGCTCCCAATGAAGGAACAACCCTCTCTCCATTGAATCCGCGTACTCGGATACAGACTATTGTCGAAGAGGACCTCCGACTACGAACTGCTGACTTTAGTACCACCGCCACCTCCTGAGAGCAGTGACAGTGATTCAGATATGGGTCACGGATCGACTCACATTCCTTTATATGAGGGGGATGAGGACCCCAGATGACACTGGTTCGTCTACGAGTCGACTTGGGAGGCCAACCAAGTTACAGACGAAGATAGACAAATGACACAGTTTGTCGGTGCCTTGAGGAAAAGGGCATTGACATGGTACATGACCTTTTTGGAAATACAACCTAGAGCAACAAAAGCCGAGATTAAGGTGCAATTCTTGTCATTTTTCAAAACTCCAGATGCTAAACACCTGGCCACGAAAAAACTAAAAACTACATCACAAAAGCCAGGGGAATCTGTCCGCGACTACAATAAGTGTTGGAAAGACCTTCTAAGCCAGCTGGACTATGTTATAAATGAACAGTTACTAATCCAGTGGTTTCTTGCAGGACTATCTCAGAAAGTGCACCGACACATCAATCTAGAAACGTTCAAATCTTACAAAGATGCGCTAACAAAATCTCTTCAAGTGGAGATGGACAAGGACATACCTGCTTACCCCACGGACCACAGATTGGAAGAATAGCTCGAGAACGTACAGAAGTCTCTAAAAGAGTTAAGCCTCAAGAATCAGGAGATCTAGTGCACCAAATGCTCAACGACTAGCCATTCCAAATATAACTGTCGACAGGAATACAGCCGACAGGACATTCGATTCGTACAAACGAATTCGTTTTGTGACATTTTCCAGGAGCACGGAGATCACTCGACGAAAGATTGTCCATTCAACATGAAGAACGGCAAGGCCTCCTGGTGTGCCATCTATGAGACCAAAAGTCATAACACGGTCGACCGTCAGTTGAACCTGAAGAACTGACAGAACTATCAGGCGGTCTACCAAACTAATGCAGTGGCACAACATAACGAGAAAAACAATCTAGCAAACGATCATAATGGTCAGAGATACAATGGTCGACGATATGAGCGCCAGTACGACAATCGACGTGCAGGCTATGGAGGAAGAGGTCGATTCCCTGGGAATCGAGACAACCGACCACGCCGACCCATCCAGTGCTTCACATGTTATAAAGAGAGACATCGGTACATAGACTGTCCATATAAGGACAGAACTGATCTCAAATTATGTACTCACTGTGGGGTAGGGTATCACTCACTAGAGGATTTCCCTACCATGTTAGAAAAAATTAATACGAAAAAAATGTTAATGTCTTGTCCTGTGTGCAAAAAAATGATGTAATAAACATAAAAAATTTACATATTGTAACTCGACAAGGAACTAAAACAGGAGCCGATAGCCCAAGAATCAGTAAAATAAAACAGAAACATGTCTATCCCGGTCCACTAAAAGAGAAATAAACATACAAAGAAGCAACCAATGTATTCAAAGAAATCGCACAACAAGAAAACGTTCATGACATTCAACATAACACAATAAATGAATTAATCCAGCTCGTTCAAAAGAACAACTCAGTATTCCAGTTCATCGATTTGTTGTATGAAATAAAATGTACCAACTCTCAAAAACAAACAAAGAACATATGTAGCCTAAATAAAAAAGACAAAGGTGATGCCGACCCACTTGTCGACCTGGAAATCGAAGGATACCATGTCCAACAAGTAGTGCTCGACTTCGGCTCACAAGTCAACATCATGACTCGTGACACTTGGGAACAAATGGGCCGACCTCAACTCTATGAGTCAAGCATATACCTAAAACTAGCCGACCAGGGCCTAATTGAACCCATTGGAGTCTGGAAAAACATCTACACGACTATAAAAGGAATCTCAACCAAGGTCGATTTCAAAATCATTGACCCAAAGGAAGGATCTAGTTCCTTCCCAGCGTTAGTCGGTCGACCTTCGGGTAGAAAGATGAAAGCATCTATATCCCTGGACAAGGAACGAATCAAATTAAAAGGAAATGGACAAAAGTTCATCGTACCTATTCATCCATCTTAAGGGGAACCTTGGACTGAACCTATCGATGAAGAAGTCGATGTCCGACAACTCTACCAGATCTAAAACAATGCAGATTACATAGAGCCAAATATCCATGGAGAAATGCATTTAGGAAACCAAGACTCAGTTGGTTATAATTTCGACGCTGAATTATATGATTGGGAGATCGAGAATTACGAAACACACACAAGAGGGTACTGGACTATACGAAAAGTGCAGAAAAATCCCACCCAACAGTGCTTCATGGTGTCCATTGTCCCAAAAATATTTGAGAAGAAAATTAGGAAACACCCTACTTTACAACCTACCAACCTAAATAATACACAACTACCAAGATATAAAGAAAGGGAATCACCAGTCATGCATGTCAAACAAGTGTGCAAAAATATTGGTGAACATGGCCAACTTCAAAGCCTAGTAAAAAATTTTACAGGACAAGCTTCTAGATGGTGGGATACCCATCAGACAAGACTGTAGACCTAGACTACTGCTTCGACCTACTTTGTTGAAAGGTTTGGAGGAAAGAAGTTAACCCAACAAGCTCAGATACCTGTATTCGCTCAAGGACAGAACCCAGAAGATCATATCAAAATTTGTGAAAAGGAGTGGAGAAGACTTGGGTACAAGGATGAACACACATGGCCACACTTGTTCCCATCAACCCTAGCCGAATTACCAAACAAATGGTATAAAATGGAAGAAGCTAGAGGTAAAACCTTCTTATGGCACGAACTCGGGAAAATTTTTATTAAAGATTTCAACTTTATCCTACAAAATGAAAACTTGGTCGAAACAGCAAAACAAATTAAAGACTTTATACAACCGACCGAAAACAAATTATTAAAAGATAACAGACAGACAATGAAATGTAACAATATACAAACAAGGTCAAAGCCACAGTTGACAAGATTACAATTAGAAAACGAAAACACAGAAGGAAAAAGCTTCCGATGGAAATCCAGCCATATCAAAACGACCAAACCTATTTGTACAATCCTAAAAGTCAAAACAACTGACAAACAAGATACCGATAGAATGACTGCAGCTGACTTCCCTACCACATTCTCACAGTTCAAAGAAGGAAGTCGACCGATCAATGAAGCCAAAGCACCAGAGTGGCTAGATGCTAAAGTCAAAACTAAAGAATTCGACATCTCAAATGATGATCGACCAAAAATGGCAAAAATTGGTGACTACTAGAGCGAAGAACAGACCACAGAGATAGTGAACTTAGTCATCCCACCTCCCCAACAAGAGAAACCATCGCCCCTTATCCCACAAACCAAATACCCTGCCTCAACTGTTGCAGGTACACAAGAAGCAGATAAAGAAAAGCATAAGAAGCGGAAAGGGAAACATAAGAAGGAGCATCATGGACAAGCTTCAAAGGTCCAAATCAGATTGAAGGACGCAAGCTCCCTAACCGACACAAAGCTAGGACAACTCCTCAGGACCCTAGCAAGTGAAGGAAAGACGAGGAGTGAGCAAAGAAATAAAGAACTCAATGAAAAAAATGTAGAACAGGTCGAGTTTCTCGACAAATGCAGGAATCTGGCACAGTCCGTCATTTCGGGCCCCATAGAGGTCGACACAGACAAACCGCTCGAAAGGGCATATCATCTATTTGAGAGCATAGTGTCGGCACTCCAAACACACATTCAGGAAACAAAGGAGGGACAAAAAGAGGAAACTGCCCGACTCCTAATGGCACAGCACACTGCATTTTCTGAATCCTATAAAGTGTTGTAGGATCATATGGAGGAGTTTGTCGTAACTGAGCAAATACTAAGAGACTAGCCTAATTACTACAGGAAAGTCTATCAGTAGACTCAGCATACTCGTCAAGGGATTCAGGCATTAGAAAGCAGGAAAACCACTAAGGAAGCACTTAGAACAACAATCGAAGAACAGATAGTGCTTGAAACTACCAAACTGTAGCAACTGGAAAGGGAAGCACACCAGTGGGTACAACAAGCTCTCCCTAACTTGGAGAAAGTCGACATCATATGTCCACAGATGAAATGACTTATTGAGACTGCAAAGGAGAAGGACCAGTTTATGGGTCCCGACATGGAGAAGATAGTTGAAGTCTCCATTTCAGAAAAGATGTCGATCTTATCAGGCTTGACCACACTCACCATCAACATCCAGAAAATTTTGCAGAGTTGGATAGATTTTCAACATCACCTCGCAGTAACAGCCCTAGCCATTGTAGAAGTCTGCGTACAGAAAAGACTGACCATCAGACTTCACAGCCCACCGCATTAACTATTGAGGCCAGCTACGAAGAATTTTGTACCTCCTTGTTTCTTTAGGATGAAGAAACGTTTTGTTCGTGGGGAAGATGTAGAAGGAGCAAGTCGATAAGTCGACTTGAAGGATAGCCGACTTAGTCGATCAGCTGACTAAGTCGATGAGCCGACTTAGTCAAACAGCCGACTAAGTCGGTCGGCCAACTAAAACTAGAGATTAGGTCGGCCACCTAAGGTCGTGTCGATTCACCGAACCGACAGGTAGTTATTTTGTAACCATTCTGTAATCATATATATTAGGCTGTTGAGCCAGATGAGAACTCAGTTCAGTTCTCTGTGTTGTATGGACTCATTCATATAATATAATCTGTTTATTCACCTATTTGTTCTTATCTCTTGTCTCTGTTATATATATATGTTTTAGTGTGTATTATTGGTAAGCTTATGTGATCTGTGAGATTACAACACCGCTCGAACATATGGAAATTATGTAGGTTAGCGAGTGTTTTGGATGCTTAATTTGTTGATGTATTTATAACTTCGGAATGTATTCACTTGTGTATTTAATATATTGTATTTGATTGGTCCTTGATATTCATATCGAGAGAATCATTAATGTAAACAAGTCATGTAAAGTCATAGAGGTTAACCCTCCTTGTTGATCAGGGGTTAAAGTCCCCACAATTGTGGGGCACTAGGGTTATTAGACTCTTCTAGAGAAGTCGGCCCTGGTGAGTTAATGTCAAGTCGAAAACTAGTATAAATAGAGAGTGAACCTCTCTATTTGCAACACACACACTCACACTCAGTTGTAGAACATGAGTGAGAGAGAAGTTGGGATTAGAGAGAGAGAGAGATCAGTTGTTGGAGATCATCTTTGTATCTTTGGGTTTTACTTTTGGTGCTCATTCTATCTCTGAGGAAGTTGCGGGGTTTTCTCCTTTATGGTTTCCACGAGGAAAATCTTTGTGTCTATTGTATCTTGTATCTTGTCTTTGATTGTTGTGCATGGATCTGGAGCTAAGCTGAGAAGAAGACACTGTGCAGCTGCGGAAGCTAGGGCTTCTTACTTTTTGGGTCTCTCTCCACAATCCATCAACAAAAAGAGGCTAGGCTGACTCTTCATTGAAGGGCGCGTCTTTCTGTCGAAGCAAATCTGATTCTAAGCTTTTTAGTTCTTTGACCTACCACTACATTGGGAAATTAAGGCTTTTCACAGAAGTGTAATTTTTTAGTGAGCCCAGCATAGGATTAATCTCCTCAACAAAATCAAAGTTTAGAGACAAAAATCAATCTTTTGGGTTGGGTAGAACTCCGGGATAGTCAAACCCTAATTTTCCCTGGAACCAGAAAATCAACACTACAGAAGATTAGCTCCAGATCCAGTTTTCAGCTTCTCAAATTGGTAAGATATAAATCTTTTGTATTTCCATTTGAGGTTCTTAGTTAAGATGTCTCATCACACCAATCTTGATGAAAAGTTTGAAGGAGTTGATAACTTCCACGCATGGAAGTATAGGATCTCACTAGTTCTTGAAGAAAATGAGTCGGACTCTTACATCAATGAAGAGATTCCAGTTCCAGAGGGAGATGAGGTTAATGCCTTACACAAGAATAACTTGATCAAGGCCAAGAGGATTATTGTTGATTCAATCAAGGATCGCCTCATACCACAAGTGTCCTCCCTAAAGAGATGTTTCAAGCCTTAACCAAGCTATTTGAAAGAAAGAACATAAATCAGAAGATGACTTTAAGGAACCAGTTGAAGAATGTAAAGATCCAGAATGAAGAAACCATACAATCATACTTTACAAGGGTCTCTCAAATCAAGGAACAACTTGAACAATAGATGAAGAAGTAGAGAATGCAGAAATTGTGATGACCACCTTGAATGGTCTCCCTAGGTCATGGGATTCCTTCATTCAAGGGATCTATACTAAAAAGAAGTTAATCAAGTTTAGTAGGCTATGGGAAGAATGCTCACAAGAAGAAGATCGAATAGTAGCTCGATAAGAAAAGATGGGAAATAAATGTCAAGCTCTCATAGTACAATCCAAGAAAAGCAGAACATACTATCACAAAGGTAAGCACTCTCACCAGAAATATAACCCTAGAAGATCTAACAGAAATCTACCTAAATTCAGATGCTATACATGTGATGAAAGAGGACACTTTGCCAGAGATTGTCCTAGAAACAAAAATGGCTCTCACAAGAAGAAGAGAAACAAGAAAAGACATTATGCTCACACTGCAAAAGATGATGAACCTCCCAAGAAGAAAATCAAACAAGAAAGTGATGATTCCTCAAGCGATGAAGAATATGTTTTGATCTCTTCCCTCACAGGAACTGTCACACATGGAAGCAATGATAGGCTTATATACAGTGGGGCTTCCAAACACATGAAGAGATTCAAGGAATATTTTGTGAAACTATCCGAACATGAATCACCCCATAAAGTAAAACTTGGCGATGACTACCAGTATCCCATAAAAGGTAGTGGTGAATCCTCCTATAAAATAGACTCTAGAAAGTCTATGAAAATTAAGGATGTCATGTTTGTACCAGGACTAAAGAAGAATCTTATCTCCATCTCGGCATTAGATGCAAAAGGCATGAGAGTTGCATTTATAGATGGCCAAGTCTTTATGTGGCCGAAAGGAAAGACTATAGATGATGCAGTAGTAATTGGAGAGCAAGAGGGAGGACTATACAAATTGAAGGGCCAACTAGAAAAAGCATTGGTCCATGACTCGGTAGAGCCAAATGAACTTTGGCATAGAAGGCTTGCACATTTGCACTATAGGGCACTACCACTTGCAAGCAAAGCTGTTGAATGTATTCCAGAAATACATGCAAAACATGAAGGTGTTTGCAAGGGACGTGCGAAAGGAAAGAAGACAAAGAAAACATTTCCAAGTAGCGAGAGCAAGGCAAAAGGAATCTTGGAAATCATCCACTCTGATGTATGCAATTTGATGCCATCCAGTTCATTAAGCGGGTATGTATACTATGTTTCTTTCATTGATGATTTTTCTAGGAAGACATGGATATACTTCTTGAGAAGTAAAGATGAATTATTCAGCAAGTTCAAAGAATTCAAAGCCTTGATCTAAAACCACACAGAAAAGAAAATCAAGACTTTTCGATCAGATAATGGCAGAGAATTCACATCAAATGAATTCAAAGAATTATGCAAAGATTTAGGGATTAAGAGGGAGTTGACCACTGCATATAATCCACAACAGAATGGGCTTGCAAAAAGAAAGAACAGAACGATCATGGAAGCTGTAGGGGCAATGCTTCATGATCAAGATCTCCCCATGTATCTATGGGCAGAAGCTGCTAGAACAATTGTGTATGTAAAGAACCATACTCCGCATAGAGTACTTGAAAATAAGGCACCTAAAGAAGTCTTCTCCAGCAAGAAATCAGAAGTCAGTCATCTCAGAATATTTCATTGTCCAGTGTACATACACATTCCAAAAGAAAAGATGACAAAGTTAGATCCTTCAAGAAAGAAGGGTATATTTGTGGGATATAGTGAAAGTTCGAAGGCTTACAGAATATACTTCTCAGGATTCAAGAAGATCGACATCAGCAGGGACGTAACATTTGACGAAGACTCAGCTTACAACAAATCCAGAAAGAGACCTGCCATTAGAGGAAATTTGGGGTCTAAGATAGGCCTTATAAGAAAACATGCCAACAATAAATTTTGTGAGTTGGAATTCAAGAACCAATAGAATTTCAATAAAATGAGTCAACCATAATGGTTGAATTGACATATTTGTCATAAAAGAAAACTACTTTTTTTGTTCGTATTTTCGATATATCTCCCTATGTTTTTATTCAAATTTCAGGCGGGAGAGCTCGTTGGATGCGGAATTTAATTTCACATCCAACGAGTACCCACACTAGATACTTTTGACGGACCCTGCTACCCAAAAAATAAGAAATACCTAAAAAAACCGTGATGATGACATCATCATCATGTTTTTTCAGGGATTTCTTATTTTTGGGGTAGCGGGGTCCGTCAAAAGTATGCAGTGCGGGTACTCGTTGGATGTGGAATTAAATTCCGCATCCAACGAGCTCTCCCTCCTGAACTTTGAGTAAAAACACAGGGAGATATGTCGAAAATACGAACAAAAAAGTAGTTTTTTTCATTCTTCCTCCAAAATTAATAACTATTATTTTATTATTTAACTATTATTTTATTATTTTAACTGTTATTTTATCATTTTCCTTAGGAGGCCCATTTTAGACCTCAAATTTTCTCTAATGTGAAGACCCCGAAGAAGCAGAAGTACCCAGAATCCAAGATACAACTATGAACGAAGCAACTCCAAAAGAAGATCGAGAAATGGAAGAACCTCAAGAACCTGTAGATCCACCTCAGGAGAAGAATCCTCACAAGAGGAAACTTACATGGGTACGAGAGGCTATCAAAGGTGCAAAGAGATATGGGGCTCTAGAAGAAATGCACAGAGAAAGGAAGAGAACTAGGTCATACTCTGATTATGTAGCCCTATTATGTGACATCATTGAGAAAGAACATTCCAACTATGAAGAAGCAGCAAAGAAGAAAGAATGGAAGGATGCTATGATCGAGGAATACCATTCGATCATGAAGAATGTTGTTTGGGATGTTGTCCCAAGACCAGAGGGGAAGTCTGTTGTGACTTCCAAGTGGATCTACAAGATCAAGCATGCTGCAGATGGTAGCATAGAGAAATATAAAGCAAGATGTGTGGCTCGTGGCTTCTCCCAGAAAGAAGGAATAGATTATGAAGAGACTTTTGCACCTGTAGCCAGATACACTTCCATCAGATCAGTACTTGCTATGGCTATAGTAATGAAATGGAAGATACACCAAATGGATGTCAAGACAACATTCTTGAATGGTGTAGTAGAAGAGGAAGTGTATGTGGAGCAGCCACTCGGTTTTGAGACAAATGACAATGAGACTCATGTGTGCAAAGTGAAGAAGGCCCTGTATGGTTTGAAATAGGCACCCAAGACATGGTAGGATAGAATTGACGGCTTCCTGACCAATTTGGGCTTTACCAAAAATAAAGTGATACTCTTACTATATGTAGATGACATGTTTGTAACAGGTGAGGATGGGTTGATTGCTGACACGAAGAGGAAGCTCGCTGCTGAGTTCAAGATGAAGTACTTGGGTATGATGCATTACTTTCTAGGCATGGAGGTGTGGCATGATGCAGATGGAATATCCTTGGGACAAGGAAAGTATGCAGTAGAGATCTTGAAGAGGTTCGGGATGATGGACTGCAAGACCATGACCACACCTATGGCATCGAAACTGAAGCTATTGAGTGATGCTTCATCAGAGTCGGTTAATGCTACGATGTATCGTCAAATGATTGGGTCCTTGATGTACCTGACGAATACGAGACCAGATATTTGCTTCGCTGTGAACACATTGAGCCAGTTCCTGATAGATCTGAGACATGTTCACCTGATTGCTACAAAGCATATTCTAAGGTACCTGAAGGGTACGGTTGATTATGGGCTCAAGTATGAGGCGAATCAGAATATTAACCTAGAAGGTTATGTAGATTCAGATTGGGCAGGCAGTTCCATTGATAGAAAGAGCACTTCATGGTGCTGCTTCAGTATGGGATCAGGTGTGATCTCTTGGTTTAGCAAGAAGAAATCATGTGTGCCATTGAGTACAGCCGAATCGAAGTATGTCGCAGCTTGTTCGGCTAGTTGTGAGGTAGTGTGGCCGATGAAGCTACTATTTGATTTATTTGATCTCCAGTTGGATGCTACTTGTATATATTGCGACAACCAGAGTTGTGTGAAGTTGTCTGAGAACCCAGTGTTCCATGACAAGTCGAAGCATATCGAGATCGAATATCACTATATCAAGGATATGGTGCAAAGAGGAGCAATGAAGCTCCAGTATGTTGCGACAGACGAGCAGATAGCTGATGTGTTGACCAAACCATTAGCCAGAGTGAAATTTGAGTACTTCAGGGAGAAGCTTGGTTTTCTCCAGATTGAGGTTCCCTCCAAGAAGAAGTGATGAGTCTGTGTGTCTTTCTAACATGGTTGTTGGATGTGTTGCTCCCATGGTCAGATGCAAGTGTAGAGCCTTTCTGACATGGTTGTTGGATGTGTTCCTCCCATGGTCAGATGTAAGTACAGAGCCTTTCTGACATGGTTGTTGGATTGTTACACTAAAATCTTGCACTCTTGATCCATGTGTCAACCCTTTGCCTAATCTCCAAGTTTCTTTCTGTTAAAGTTTATTGAAATTGAGTTTTTTCCTGCCTTTTTTCCCTCTTTAGGAAGTTCGACGCCTTCATTAGAGGAATTTTGGGGTCTAAAATGGGCCTCCTAAGGAAAATAATAAAATAATAGTTAAAATAATAAAATAATATTGATTAATTTTGGAGGAAGNTGTCAAAAATATGAACAAAAAAGTAGTTTTTTTAATGACAAATATGTCAATTCAACCATTATGGTTGACTTATTTTATTGAAATTCTATTGGTTCTTGAATTCCAACTCACAAAAACTTATTTTGGCATGTTTTCTTATAAGGCCCATTTTAGACCCCAAATTTCCTCTAATGTTCCCTTCATGTTAGGGGCACTGATGTCGGTGCTCTGTTTCCCACTGCTAGGAGCGTCGACAGTGCTTTTTCCCTTCATGGAAGGTGCACTGGTGCTGTTTCCAGGGAAAAAAACGAAGATTCAAGACCCTTCTCAAAGATGGATGAGGTGGAGCTCTATCCCTATCATTTGGGTGAGGTGGCATTTCAGTTCCTAACCTATAGGGAAGATCCCTTAGATCCCTCCTCCTAATCCTCAACCTATTCTATCTCGTTAGCCTTATAAATTAAATCCTCTCTCCATTTGGAAGGGAGGAAAGACTATGGTACTCTTATGCTGGTGGAATTTCTAGGTGATCCCTATCTTGCTTTGGAGGCTCGGCTTTGGCTTGGATTGTTGGATGGAAGATTGCAGCGTTAAGGCTAGGTTGTAATGTTCTTTCCTATGTAATTCTATGTAGCGTTAGGGCTAGGTTGTAATGTTCTTTCCTATGTAATTCTATGCATCTCTTTGAGTACATTAATACAAATCTATTTCCATAATTGTTATTGTGTTAATAATGTTTATAGCTTTCTTCCTTAACTCTTAGCTTAGATCAATTATATGTTTAGATACACATATGATGTTTGTGTGTTTCCACTTGCTTGACAGGGTTTTGCAGCTGAAGATCTGAAGACTCTGGAGCTTGGATCAACAAAGAAAGAAGAGGATATGCATATTTCAGGTGGGTGATCTATCCGTTACTTTGCATTTCCATTTGATCTAGGAAAGTAGGTTGTATTCTGTATTTGATTTGTTCTAGATCCACTTGGACTAGGGAGATCTGACTTGATTCCCATTGAGTAGATTTATCCGATAACATGGATGTGTTCCTCCCATGGTCAGATGTGAGTGTTGGGCCTTTCCTCGGATGGTAGATGGTGGGTCCTACCATGCCGATGGATGTGAGTGTTGGGCGGGACTTTCTAACATGGTTGTTGGATGTGTTCCTCCTCTAGTCAGATATAAGTGCTGAAGAAGATGAATACCTACATAGAGGCTAGGTCTACAACGAGCATGAAAAAGAGTTGGCTCTGTAGAACTTCCTGTGACGAGTAGAATTGAGAGATAACACCATTTGTTCGAGATAGCGGAAGCAATGATGATGATGATTCAGCTTTGGTGATGATCCAATGATGACCCATTGATGATCCAGTGACGAAGACTTGTGCTGATGAATTGTGTCGAGAGAATACCTTCCTAGTTAAGAGGGAGTGTTGATGTATTTGTAACTTCAGAATGTATTCACTTGTGTATTCCATATATTGTATTTGATTGGTCCCCGATGTTCCTATCGGGAAAATCATTAATGTAAACAAGTCATGGAAAGTCATAGAGGTTAACCCTCCTTGTTGATCAAGGGGCAGAGTCCCCACAGTTGTGGGGCACTAGGGTTATTAGACTCTTCTAGAGAAGTCGGCCCTGGTGAGTTAATGTCAAGTCGGAAACTAGTATAAATAGAGAGTGAGCCTCTCTATTTGCAACACACACACTCACACTTAGTTGTAGCACATGAGTGACAGAGAAGAAGCTGGGATTAGAGAGAGAGAGAGAGATCAGCTGTTGGAGATCATCTTTGTATCTTTGGGTTTTACTTTTGGTGCTCATTCTATCTCTAAGGAAGTTGCGGAGTTTTCTCCTTTATGGTTTCCCCGAGGAAAATCTTTGTGTCTATTGTGTCTTGTGATTGATTGTTGTGCATGTTATTCTCTCAGTTAAGATCCTAAAGATTATATTACTCAAATGATAAAAATATAACATAATTAGAGGGGGACATTACAACTGTTGACTAAGGCAGGCTTCATGCTCATATCCAAGTTGTGGAAATGAATTGGACTGAGGTTAAATTTACTTGTCTAAGCTAGAAAATTCGCAGATAAGGAGCAATCAACAACAATCATTCTTTTGGTTGTTGATTTTCTTTATGAGTTGGAGCATGACTGAGGAGAGAATTTGTAGAACTAAGGAAGCCTCCTGAATTTTTTTTTAGTACCAGAACACAAAATTGTTGGGTTTTGATTCATGGGGGATGAAGTAGATTAATAAGGCAACCTTCCGAACTTTTCAACAATTGGAGGATATAATTTTTTTCTAGTGCACAGTTTAGTGGAGATCAGCAAAACCTTTTGGCAACGGACGTCACTTTTCGTTTATGGAGTCTACAGAGCACCTCTTTATCTTGAAACAATTATGAAGGTATGATATTCTACAAATTGCAATGAGGATAATGTACACCCATTTCAAGGTCAAATATGAGCAGTAAGGTATGCATTGCATAAGTCTTTGACATATGTAAGTTATATACAGTTACATTGGTTTTACGTGGACAAGATGATGTGTACACTACAATATTACTGTATGTAGCTCATATACAGCCCAAGGTATGAGGTCTTCTACAACAAGGTATGTATTCATATGCACAGTATATAAGTGTACAAGGGCATGCACAATTTATACAATGAGGTGTGAATAGTTGTGATGAGGTATGTGTGATAATGTACGAGTCCATTGACAAGTTACACATACAATGATGAAGTATGTGCAGTGTGCTACATGACTAATGCAGTGAAGATGGTATATACATGACTAAGTGACTTGCTCAAACATCATGATGATGTACATGAACACTAATGTGCACAAATATTTTGGTATATGTAGAGTACAATAATAAGTTGCATGTTGACATTGATGTATTTACAATACATACAGTGATGAATTGATGAGAAAAAATCCTTATACATTTTGATGCATACCCTACACCATGCAAAAACTTGATGATGATGTAATGGTACCCTATACAGACCTTGATGACTGAATATGATGAACTATATGATGAGATGAAGATGATGTTGACAAAGTAGACAAGATATGATAAGTTGTATTGCAGAAGTTTGACCAGCAGAATGTTACACCTACAACTATGAAGACCTTGATGATGATCATACCTTGATGAATGATGACTCGATAAGCAATGTTCCTGAGTAGACCATGCAAAGTTGTAGCAGTATAGAATGATCAGTAGTATAGAGGATGAGCAACATTGAGAAGATGAACAAGATGAGCAGACCTATGACAAGCAATAGCGATGAGCAGAGTTGATTAGCAGACGATGAGCAGTGTTGATGAGCAGCAGATTGATGACAATCAGAGATTAGCATCAAGCTTACAAGTAGTGTCTTGTACTTCAGGATTGGAATCCTCAAATCTTCTTAGTTGGAGCTATGAAGATCAAGACGGGTCTTGTTATAGAGTTGGTGCTGATTGTAATCAAGAAGATTGTTGTCTTTCATGTACAATAAATAAATATCAAAATTTCAAATATTCTTGTGTCTCTTTTGATGTGATGAGTGTGCTTATGACTCGGTTGATTTAACTGATGCACTTGAAGATCTAGTTGATTGATATATTCTAGTTAACTAAAAGAAGGTAAAAAGTTTATAAATTGCTCACACTGATTCACCCCCCTCTCAAGGTGGCCATTGTGTCCAACATTTTCTTGGTGAAGGACGTATCCTTGGTTTGGTTTGCAGTTATACACGGAGAGAGGCCTCATGGTCTTAATGAGCTTATCAAGTGGTTACATTGGTTGTCTGATTTAACTTAGTATCATTTTTTCTTCCTATGGTAGAGTAAGGTAGAATGAATAAGCTCTTTGCCTCATAATCTTAATATAACAAACTTTATATTTAATTTCATATTCTTTTTGGTATTGTTGTCTTATACCCTTTCATGTAAAGTCAATTTTGGACTATTTTTTATGTATTGGCCCATATGGGCATTGTATGTGGTGTTTAGGGATATGGGTGTGTATCCATCCCTCCACATGGTTTTCTTGCTTTCTTGAGATCTTCTTTCCATGCAGAATTGCGAGATTTATATCTCTCCAAAGCATATGATTGTGTAGGCTTTCTTCAGATTCTAAATCCTGGAAAACCATAATTAGTTGCACATGGCTTAATGTTCCGTGGAGCACATTTATCAAGATATATTTTTCATGAGTTTCCATTCCAAGGGGGTCACCACCATGCAAAATATTGTAATCACATTTTTTGGAGTAAGATATAGACTTGTATTTGATAAACAATTAATGTATGCAAAGTGCCCTTTCACTTACTTAAAAAAATGGTGGTTGTACCTTCTCTCACTCGTATCAAATCAATCCCTTGATTTGTGTAGGTGCTCCTGCCTAGGATTAAAGGGAGAGAACAATCCCTAAAAATATAGTGGGTTGCACCCTCTTTCCTCTTTTTATGGTGGATGCATCTCCCTAGGATCAAGGGAGTGCATGATCCCTTAGAAAAAGTTGGAACACCTCCTTGTTTTATGGTGCACACATCTCCCTAGGATCAAGGGAGCACATGATCCTTTAAAATATGGTGGGAACACCTCCTTTCTTGCATGGGTGCATTGTCTTGCATCTCTCTCATGCATGTGTACACCATTCTCTAGCATGTTCAAACAGTTGGCTACCCCGTGCAAATATAACTATTAGGATATGTATTATAAGATGGAGCATTTCATTTGTGAATTGTGCTTACACTTGTGAGAGAACTCTCTTGATCCCTATTGAATACTTTTGGAAGGTTAATGGAAAGTTAAAAGTTTCTTATGTATGGTTGCCTATCTTTTTACATCTTGCTAGTTTATGTTGCTAGAATACTATTCAAATTATGCACATGACACTCATCTCTTTTCAAAGAAGAGTTTTGGATAAGGTGACACCCTACAAAGTTCTTTTTGTTTTTACTTCCTAGTTAATGCTTCTATGTTATGCCATTTCAATGAAGAGTTGCATGTCTATTTTCAGCTAGTGGTAAGATCACATCTTATTGATTTACATGTGCATGCAAGGTCACCTTTTGGAATGCGCGTTTCTCATCTATTTTCAGCCATATGAATTTACATCCACTTGTGCTTTTCGACATGTTTGGAACAACAATAATCACTCCCATTTATCACTCATTTGTAACCCAAATTATTGCTTATTGATTGCATTTGCCCAACTTGGATAGGCACTAGTCTTGGTCCTCCATCACCTTATATTTTCCATTGCCACGAATCATTGTTTTGCTAAGCTATCTCTTCTAATATCACCTTGAATATCCTTGTTATTGTCTTATTAATCCTACCTTAGGGAAGACCACTTTGTGTTGAAGAAGAGCCAACCATTGGCTAGCATTGTTCTTATGGATTTTGATTTCACATGCTAGTTTGTGCAGCAATAAGAGGTATCAACCCTTCCGAGGGTACTTTCAACCACCATTGAATGCTTTATTGTTACATTATTTTATATGGTTGATCTAATGATTTATAGTGCATTCTATTGGAGATCGTGTACAATTTTGTTTTGTAAGGCAATCGAATTGCTTGTGGAAGTTTGTTTAGATGTAACACTCTATTAGAGACTTGTCACAACTCTCATCTTTAGCGCAAAAAGATTTAGCCCCTACAACAACATTCATTTGAGCAAGTTCTTTCCTTCATTTTTAACACTTGGGTTAAATAGCTCTTCAAAGTAATTGCAATGAATCAACCATTAGTTATTTATTGTCCTTTGTTAATTTGTTGTTATCACTTGATCATTCTTTAGACCTAATCAAATACAATAATCAACATACAACACTTGATTAACATAATCAACTCTAAACCTTAATTAATCTCGTGTCCTCCATCCCTTATTTTATCTCTCTCTCTTCTCAAAAAGGGGCTTGTAGGTGTTAAAATAAAACCAACTGGCAACTCTGTTCTCTCCTTCCTCATGGTAGTGTGAATTCGTTCACTCGCTACACAAATTTCACATCATACCTTCTATTTTGACACATTGTGAAATAGGAGACAAATCCATTTTACTTCCAACATATCATTGAACAAAAGGTATTTCATGTCTCCTATAAGTTAATAAAGTAATCCAACATCAGCAAGTGGTGTTTGTATAATACCCATTGGAAGTAGAGAAAAGATCAAATCTGAGGAAAACATCTATGTATTCAAAGGAATATGCCAGTAGGGAATGCTACAAACACTATTAAATCCAAGCAAAACATGGAGTGTGGACCATATAAGTTGAGCAAAACTGTTTAGTTGGTTTGTGATAGTGAGATACCAACTTATTAATAGATGATGTTAGTGGAAAAAGCCTTAGTTACCATGTTGTTTCAACCATGTGATAATATTATATGTACAAGAGCATTTAGGCCCCACAGTTGGATACCAACTTATTAATAGATGATGTAACCAGAAAAAGCCTTAGTTGCCATGTGCTTTCAAGCATGTGATAGTCTTATTTGTACAAGAGCATTTAGGACAATTATGTCAATGGCACATGCACTCTTCATACAAATTATATTTTGTAAATTGAAGAACATGGTCTAAAATTCTATACCAACAATCATCACTTAAATTGAGAGTTTACTATATTGAAGATTTCAACACAAGATAAACTACTGAAGATAGTTGCTCTTTCTAAGAAACCATGGCTTAGGCACATATATATAAACAATAGTTGTGTTGGTTCTTCCATCCTGCCTTTAGCAGTATTCATACCTGCAGAAACACCTCATGACCTCCTCCTTTACAAAGGAGAGCTGATGCATTGTTAAAATGTTTTCACACTTGCAGCACCTGCACCCACACCCAGCCACACTGGGCAACATTAATGTAAACAAATCTTTGCAAGTGATATGTTTTTCACTAGATTCTATTTTGATTAGTTTTGCACACATATGTTCATAAACTCTTCGGTTCAAATGGAAATCATGAAAAGCACTGTTGACCTTCCCGCCTAATTGAAAGCAGTGACAATGAATTCATCATGATACTCCAATGCTCATTCTTTGTTGATTAGGTATGAGTCTACAAGACGATTATACTTTTGGGAGATCATAAAAAGCTGGCCCTTGATATGGCGATGTTGACAGGACCATTAGGAACATTTGTTCCAAGGCAACAAAACACACAACAGCTTCGAAATATCTGATTCCAAACTAGCACATACAATTTAAAGATGCAATCTTCCTCGGCTCTTCAACTAGCAGGTTTCATAGCCTAACAACTTCTGCAAAAGTACAATGCTATTAGATCATTATTTTGTACCAGTTACTTCAATAAAGAGCTTACACTCTTCATAGAAGTGCATATAATTCAGGTTCAATGATTTTGTATAAAATCTGACCAACATCTTTATGAACATTTGCCATCCATATTAAGTTTTAACTCTTTAAAAGAATTGATACATACGAGATATTATTGCTAGGGTAATTTCTTTCTCATAGCATTTTACATCAGCATAGTCGGATGTGGTGATGGGAAACAAAACATTAAAACAATGTAAGCGATAGACAACAGAACAGATAAAACCTGTCAAAATTCTGCAATCGAAATAAATTCAGAAGTCAATATCATGTTCTGTTCTCAATATTAAAAATTAACTGGCACTGATCAGCAAATATGCATAATTAACTTGAATAATAACTCCATGAATATGGTACGCAATAAATAAGTTGTTAACTTCTTATAATACAGAACACTATGAAAAAGGAATCTTAGTGACACAATCACAAGAAGAATTTATGAGATAAGCAAGCACACAATGATAGACTTTAAGTGCAAGTGAAGGAAAAGGACTATACATGATAAAAGAAGTCCTGGGATATATCTACAAAGATATATGTTCTGAAGCATCTTGGCTTACCACTATATATATTGAAATGCTGCTGGAAAAATGCCAGCCAAATCGGCGAGTCCTTTGAAAACCTCAACTTTGGAGGTGAAAGACTAATTCCAAGCCACACTGCATAATTCCATATAGAGATAGCTGCAAAATATTACAAGTGTTGAGGCTGAGATCTTTGAAGCATAGCCATTCACACAACAATGCCTGCATGTCTCATATGATGACATAGCAGGAAAATTTGGCCATTGCCTGAAGGAAACTTTGCAATTGGGAGATACATCTGTTCGGATGCATTGACATTACAACTATGCTGAAACAAATGAAGATCTCATTTACTGTTAAAGAATGAACACTGGAATGAGTTTCCTCGAACCTCTACCACTTGTCCTTAGAGATGACACTCATTCACCTTCGTGAATGAAGTGAGGACCCTCACAGTTTTAAATAGAAATGTGAGGAGTTACAAAGGGATAAGACGACAAATGGAAGTTAACAATAACACATAGTTCCTCTCACACTGTAGAGCTTTTCTTGAAGTGATACAGAAATTGTTGAGGAGAAAATATCACCTTTGCTTTAAATATTCTTGAGCAATTTCCAACCCTAGGCATAATACATGTACAAGCTATTTGAAGCAGCACAGGCGATGATATTTGAAGTGGGATGCCATGCCAGATGGAGCAATTTTGCAGTAAAATCGTTTGCACCTCCATTTATATCACTGCCTGGGCTCTCATTTCCTGGCACATATAACAGCCATATAGCATTTAGAGATCCAGAGGGAGAAACAACAGCACCTCTACAAGTATCTTATACTGAGAGTAAGATCAAATACAAGAAACAGATTATGAATGCCCTAGGTAAATAGCTAAGCAGTTTCAACTTTCAAGTAGCTGTATTGAACCTATATTATTACATTGAACATCAAATTTTTTTAAATACTTTAACCTAGAACATCAAGATAGAAGACAGCATGCAATGTCATTACCTCGTTGAGTTTGGCCACATGTGAGATTGGCTAGAGCTCTTCCAGAACTTGAAGGGGCATGCACCAGCCGTCTTTTAAGATGTACCACAATGTTTGAGGGAAAGAACAAAGATACATCATACAACCATAACATAAGGAAACAGCCTTATTTTAATTGATATAATAGCCACTCACTAAAAGTTTAGCATGAAAGCAAAAGATAATAGCATGAGCACTATTCCTACCTACAAACTTCCCAAATAACCAAATAAAGTTGCACAAAGCACAATCAGATTGGGCATGACCAGCCTTTTGACTTGGAGTCGCCTCAGTCTCAGTCACAAAACTCAGTTAATTCAAAAAATTTGAAAAATACATATAATATTCAAAATTTAAATTAAAACATATATAACTTCATGACCAATAATGGAAATACAAACAATTAGGGAACACATATGACAGGGACTTGTCTTTGCCATCTGCAAGGACCAGGTCCAAGACAAATGCTATCTAGTATCTACAACAACACTTTCTGTAATAACTAGATTCGATTTTCTTGAATGTAATGGCATGCACCAAAGTCACAATTGCAACTGTCATATGTAGAGAGTTTAAGAACCAATCTCTCAAAGGAAAAATCAAATACCCAATTAAATAATATCAATGTTTACAGCTTCTCTGCTATCACCACATTTGGCTTTATTATTCCATTGATAATCATTTGGATTAGTGAATCTTATACGGTAAAGCCTTGACTTCAAATTCTTCAAAGAACAGTTCTGTGAGAAAGTGCAGTGAAAATGTCAAACAGTCCATATAGACACAGGTCAACTCCTCAGGAATATAAGGAACATCTGCCATTTTCCAACTTACCAACAGCAAGCTATTAAAAATCTACAGGATACCAAAAACTGGAAGTTGGAAAGTATTTATTTTTCAATACTCCCTTATGCACAAGCAAACAACTATTTTAATAGCTCTTTTGACATTGCCTAACATTGCTTCTTGACCTATTTAGAGTTGAGGGTTTGTGTTATTGAAAACGTAACTTTGGAAGATATTCTTATTATATATTTGTTGAATTATTATTATTATTATTGCTGTACCTCCTTTTGGAGATGTTTTTCCTCTGTTTGGAGACGTCATTGATGTACTTGGTCATGTAATAATATCGAAGTAAAACCTCCGTTGTAAGTCGGGGCAATAGTCCCCAAAAGAATTATTGTAAAATGTATTTTTGAGTCTCCCAAGAGGAAGTCGGCCCCGTTAGGTTAGGAAGTCAGCCCTGTTGGGTAAATTGGTCACCCACTGAAGAGTATAAATACAGAGATGCCCTCTCATTTGGAACACACAACAAGCTCAAGCAAGCTCGCTCCAAAGAGAAGAAAGACATGTTCACTAGGGTAGAAGAGAAGAAGAAGCTGTGAAGGATATCTTATCTCTTGGTTTTCTATCTTTGTCTGACGTTGTACTTAGTGACGAATCTATATAGAAGAAGTTGTTGGGTTTTTCCCAAAAGAGTGTTTTCCTACGATAAATCTTTGTCTCTTTTATGTTATGCTTGTCTATCTTTCAATGATATTGTTGCATTAGATTAAATATCAAACATAGTTGAATTAAAGTGCAAACTGTAACATGGTATTAGAGCCACCCTGAAAGAAGGCACTCTGCAACTGCAAAATCTAGGGCTTCCAAGTTTCGACAACTTTCTCCACAAATCGTCCGAAAAAGAACGCAAGTCAACTCGACTCAAGGAGGCGCATCTTTTGGTGGAAGCAGATTCCAGTTTGAAGAAGTTCCATTTTCGACCTAATCATTGTCGTTGGGAGAAACCAAGGCATCAGATTTTTGGAGCTTCCATCCACAAATTTTGGGAAAGGACACCACTGGAAAACTCGCGCTGGGAGGCACACTTTTCTATCCAAGCAAAATTTCAATATTCCCAGTTTGAAAAATTAGGGTTTCTCTTTCAAACCCTAGGTAAGCAAGTTCAAGAAGCAGTTTGAGCATCTCAAATCGGTAAGATCTATTTCTTTGCTATTTCCATTTGAGGTTCTCATATCAAATAGTCAAAATGATGAAACACACCAAGCTTGAGGACAAGCTTGAAGGAGTTAACAACTTCCGAGCATGGAAGTATAGAATTTCTCTTATCCTAGAAGAGAATGACTTGGACAAGTATGTCACTGAGGAGGTTTCAAAACCAGAGGGAGAAGAAGCCAAAGCAACTCACAAGAAGAACACGATTAGAGCCAAGGGGGTTATTGCCGACTCCATCAAAGATCATCTCATTCCTCATGTCTCGTCATTGAAGACTCCCAAGAAGATGTTCGATGATTTGACCAATCTATATGAAGGGAAGAACATCAACCGTAAGATGACTTTGAGGAATCAACTCAAGAATGTGAAGCAATGTTGCATGACTCGGAATCAACAAAGACTCGGCTGGCATATAACTCGCCGACTCGGGAAAGACTCGAGCAAGACTCAGCCAGACTCGGCAATTAGGAAAAAAATAAAATATGGTGTGTTGTTCGTTGATTGCACACCAGCAGTAGAAATCAATTGAAAGTTGTCTCCTCACTTGGAAAAGTGGGAGAGGTGTGACCTTGGGGGCAAGCACAGAGCTAGGTACTGTCACCTACTTCTAGCTCCTCCGTTTAGGCTAACTCCTAACGAAACCAAGGGGGGTAGTCCCTACAAAAGAGTTTTCTAAGGCTCTTAAGGTTGTTTAAAGTTTATTAAGGTTACGGATGCGGATGGGTGTTGCTTAGGAGTTATTGTAATTAGAAGTGTTTGTTTATTACGAGAATGACAATTAATCAAAAGCAATCCACGTTGCTAACAAGAGATTTACAAAGATAAGCGAAGATTCCAGACTTATAACTAAGCATTCAGAGATAGCAATTAAAATGAACCACAGGCAATTGGTCAAGATAGATAATTATTCAAACTTAACCAAGGACCAGTGCCTTATGGAGTCAACGAAATGCGCAAATAAAATGATAAGTCTAGGAATTAAGCTGGTGAGTATTAGATTGTGCGAATGCTCTTGATAGGTTTTAAAGATTTTAATGGTGATCTTGCTTAACGTGTCTAGAAATCCTAACCGGAAATACCTTCAGTGGCTCCGTCCGAAGACATGACGGACCTGTCTGGAATCACAGCTAGGTGTTCAATAACTTAACCAACTGTGTCCAGATTTGGTTGCCCGACGCCCACACTTGGAATTTGCCCACTACCTGAGTATTTTATCAAGACAACGCCGGTGCGTTGGTTATGGGGTAAAGTTTTATTATGTTTCTCTTGCACAAACTTAACAAGTCCGTTCACCGTTCTAAGTACGAGCCCAACCCGAAAGGCGGCAGCGCATACTAGGTGAAGGATGATCAACGAAGTTAATTAATTATGGGGAAGTGAGTTGCAAAATTTTATTAAGTCAATTAATTAAACTCTCCGACAGAGAGCGCTCTGGACCTTGTCTTATGACAGAGGTTCAAGAGTCTTATCTGATCTAGATGCCTAATGCAAGGATGATGCAAGACTAATGATGCTCTCCGATAGAGAGTGCTCTTGACTTATGTTTCTGCAAGTTCAAGAGTCTTACTTATTAATTAATTGAATTAGAAAACAACATGAACGTAAAGCAAAGATGGTTTATTAAACTCTCCGACAGAGAGCACTCTTTGTCCACCTTATGGTGAGATTCAAGAGATTTTGGTTATTTTTAAGATTAACAATTATAGAGAAAGATACTACAGTGTGATTAATAAAGTCTAATCTAGCAATTAGCAGCTATACTTAATGAACAACTAGCAATTAGTGGAAATGAAAACTAAATCTAATCAAAAGAACTAAGCTAAGTGCTTAAGTTAAAACTACACTAAGAAAACATGAAAAGGAACACAAGACACACTTCCTCCAAATAGGGGAAGTAGAAAAGATGGGAGACTTGCTCCCACTAGCCTTTTTATTAATTTTTTACAATGACCATGATGACTTGTTCTTTTCCTTTTTTGGAAGAACACGAAAAGAAAGGGATGAAAGAAGAGGGAGAAAGTCCTTTTGTTCTTTTTGCACTTCTCGCTTGCTCTCTTGCTTGCTTTAAGCCCTTGGGCTTTTCTCGAATCTTCCTACAAATAAGAGCTTTGAACAGTTTAAATGTTATGCATTAGTTAAGACTTTAAAGACAAATTACACACTAAAAACTCAAAAAAAGGGCAAAAACCAGCAATGAAAAAAGAGGAAAAAGAAAAAAGAAAAACCAAAGAAGAGGAGAGAGAAAAGGTGGGAAAGAGGGCTGTCCTAAATGAAGGAAAGGGGCTGTCCAAAAAGTAAAAAGAAGGCTGCAAAACAGTAAAAAAGAAGGCAGCGAACAAACAAAAGAGAGCTGCCCAAAAAAGAGAAAGCTAGGGTCAAAAGACTAGGAAGAAAGGGGTCCAAAACTAGGGCAAAAGATGGCTGTCCAAAAAGAGGAAAAGGGGCTGCAAACTAAAGTAAAAAGAGGGCAGCGAAGAAGAAGAAGTAAAGGCAAGCCAAACAAGGCAATGGGGAGGAAGCCTAAAGGTTGAAAAAAGTAAACTAGGGCTTCCTAAGTGACCGGTAACCAAAGAACATTAATTTATAAAGATGGAACCAAAGAGAGAGAGTTAGACTCCCAGCTTTCTTTTTGTATTTTAAAGAAGACGATCCCTGTAGGTCCTGCAATTAAAATGTTAGATTCAAATGGTTGCTTGAAGCCTGGGATAGAAGCAGCTAAGCTCACACCCTTCTTCAACCTGTGAAGCCTGATAACACACCACAACTCAATACAAACGTGAGATCAAAATAACATGCTAGTATGCTAAGAAAATTTAATCATGATCAACATTACGTATATATTGATTGCTCATGTCCATCAAGATACTAATCTACTTCGCATAAACAATCAAATTGAAACTACAAATGATTATTCTACCGTGCCAACAATGGCTTTCTTGAGCTAACAAAACAATTGATCTCATACAAGTATTAAAGAAATAGGGGTTAGAGACAATATCACCTCAACCATTTAGAAAGCTACCACATCCAAGAGCTCATAGACCTCCAAAGTCGAATCTTTATTAACAATTCAAAGCAAATGCTTGATACAATTTTCTCAGAGTAACTCTGCTACAAAAGTCCCTCCTAATAGAGCTGAAAAAGCCTCTATTTATACAATGAGAGAGTGCTAAAACCCTAAAACCAAATCACATAACCTGACCGGCCTGGTCACATAACCTGAGATCCAAAACCTAAAAATAAGAGCTGGGAGTGAGGGGAGGCCTCCACCTAGGCAAGGTGCCCCCACTCCAACCCTAACATTGCAAACCGAGCCAAAGGAGAGCCCACACGTGTGATGACGCCCTTGTTGGAGAGAGGGGGCGTGAGCTTGAGGAGAGGCATCTGTATGTATGTAGAACCACTTTTTAGGTATGGAAGCAGTGATAGCTAGGTTTGGAGAGGCCACTGTAGGTGTAAACTTCAATCTTCACCTCGATCAAATCATCAGACCAATGAATGCTCTCCATCTCATCAAATTCGGGAGTTTAGCTGGAGATGACAAACCCGTTAACTGAATATAACTTTATTGCTCACTGAATGCTAACTGAAGCTGATTAATGATAACTCCAATCATCATAAATGCCCATTGAGATGTCATTTAGCCTTTTATTTCACTGAATTTGGATTAATTTGGAGAGTTTTAATTTTCTCCAAAATAATCATTTTTTAATAAAAACTCCATTTTTTCCCCAAAAATGACTTTTTTGAGAAAATGTGCATTATGTGTCCGATTGATGATCTGAAAGTTGGATCTGACTGGTTGGCCGATCAAGAATGATTTTTGGCTTAAGGTTAGAACCTTCAATCACCGAATTTGGGGTCCGGATGAACGACTTATTACAAATGGTATTTTTCTATTTAATTTATGGAAAAATTAATTAAAAAACTTAGGAGAATAATTAAAAATTTAAAAAAAATAAAAAATTTAACCCGTTCGAAAAAAAAAATTCAAATTTTTTTTAAAGGTCCTATTGACTTCGGACATGACCATGCTCTACTCTAACAATGCCTAGTAGGTTTATAACACTCAGTTGGGCTCTAATAACCCCCCAAGGTCCAGAATTCAACATCAGGCATTCTAGCTTTGGAGGAAGTGGGAGAAAACCTCATCAATTATACTCGGCTATAGGCAAAGCATAATTGTCAAGGGAAAAAAACTCCCTAGAATACCTTAGTTGAGATTCTACGTCTCAGGAGACCGAAGCACTCAAAAATACCCTACTAGCACATTTTATTACAAACCCTGTGGGGCCATGGTCAAAATTATTCAAATGAAAAACTGACTAGCCAATATTGGCTAGACACAAAGACGGATCAACTAATACACTGGAATCAAACATTGAACATGTTTGTCAATCAGCGGCTCCTCAGCTAATCCAACTAAGTGCAAAATTAGTGAATAACATCTGGCTCCAACTGCGAGACGTGTGCTCGATCTAGTCTCTTATGCAAGGTGAGCATACGAGAACACCAGAATCTCTGGCTTCCATATCCTGTAAAAACATCTCAACTTGACAAAAAAAACCTTAGTAGCACAAGTTTTATGAAAAAGAGCCAATGATCCAAAAGTTGTTTTATTCAAAGAAAAAACTTCACTGAAAAATTTATTTATTTCTAAGTACATAAAGAAAATGCTAAAGTAAACGCTCACTTTAAGGAGCCTATTTTCCTACTCTAAGCATGATACACAAAAGGTTAGGTGTAATCATAAATCCAGTGTAGCCACTCAAGCATTTTATTAATATAAAAAAGTTTTGCCTTGTCTTTGGTTACCAGGCAAAGTAAGGACACAATTTTCAGAAAATGCAAACCTGCGTAAGGATCCAGAATAGGAGGGCTGGATGTGGAATCATAGGCATGAATAATGTCGTCAAACTTCTTCCCAAACTGGTAGGTGCTGGCGCATGCTGCTTCTATCCATGACTGGATAGTGCTGAAATACAAATTGGGATGATGAGGCAGGTCGACTACTCCATCATGTTGATCATCAAGGCTTATCAAATAATAACTCATTGTATAAGCCCCAAGCTGCTCCAAAATATAAGGAACATCTATATGCGAAGACAATGGTTGAGAAAAAACTTCAATTGGTTGTATCCCATCTGATTCTTCACTACACTACTTCTCCAAGTCCTTATTACAAATACTCAGATACAATTCTGACTGATCATATGAAAACTCTAACTGTTCTTCTTTACAACTTTCATAAGTCTCAGAATAAACACTCCCCTTGCTGGACACATCATAGATGAGATTCTCAAAAATATTTTCAAAAATATCATAGGTTGGATTTTCAATAAAAGTCCAATAATCATCATCGCCATCTATGTCGAATATGAGATATGCCTCATCACTAATATCAAGTCCTTGGCTACACTCCTCATTCTGCGCAAAACAATCTTCAAAAAGTTGGGTTTCAAAGATATCACATGGGACCCAACTTTCCAAATATTTGTTATCCGGTGGAGAGCATGGAGGACTCTCATCGCATGAAACTTCTAAGATTTGATTTTCAATTAAAGTCTCGTAGTTATCATCCATCTTAGATGTAAGGGATTCTTCCTCACTTGTATCACATCCATGGCTATATCCCTCCTCATGATCATAGTCATCTTCTTCAGAAAAAAGGTCACAAGGTAGTAAACCTTCTAAACTATCATCATTATGCTCATTTGTAGGATTAGTACCAAAGTTTTTAGTGAGGTTATCCAATTGTTGACTATAATCTTCGACTTGACCCCGAGTTTTTGTGGTGACAGGATGAAGTTGTCCAACTGCGTTAATGTACTCAAGCTCTCTTGAATATTGTTTTGCCTCTCTCCAGCTTTCTCCGGAAATATCATGCATGTCATCCACATAGTTTATGTACTCAGGCTTGCTTGATGATGCTTTAGGACCACAACCCTCTGGAAAACCATGCTCCTGAATATAGCATGCATAATAGCAAGAAGATTCATCATGAAGGTCTTCACATGCCCTACAAAATGGCGTGTAAGTTTCAACCACATTAACAGCCTCTAGCTGATGAGGAGGCCTCTGTTCATCGTTGGGATTTTTTCTTTGCCATGTTGGTTTTGCAGGGAAGGTTCTAGGAGGTGGCGGAGGTTGCGTTCTTTCAACTATTATGACCCTATTTTGAATTTTCTTCAACTGTGCTAAGCGTTTCTGTTCTGCTTCTTCCATTATTTTTCTTCATCTCTCTTTTCATTTCAATCATCTGTTTTTCATAGGCATCCTTTATAGCTGATAAAGGATCCTTGTCTTTAGGTTCATTAATTTTCGAAGGAGTTGAAGACCTTGAATAACCCTGGAGGTTTTACTCTCCTGAAGACTGCATATTCTTATCAATTTTAATGGCCAAATTCTGAGCCTGAAGTAATGTGGTTGGCTCCTTGTCTCTAATCTGGTACTGGATCTTGCCACTTAATGCTTCAATGTAATAATCCAAAGTGGAAGCTGCAGGAGGAGCATGAGTGGCAGGGATGGAATTTGACAACTCTGTGAACCTATTATTGAACTCATCCATGGTTTCCATTTCAGATTTCTTCATGCTAGTCAAAGCTGCTACTAGATGTCTAGGTTCCTTTTTACTGCCAAACTTTCCAAGGAAAGCAGTCTTGAAGTCTGCTATGGTAGTAAAATAATTGTTCGGCAAATTATCATACCAGTTGCCAGCCTTGCCATCCAAAGACAAGGAAAACAAGGTCATGTATACATCTGCATGCCTGTGAGTACCCTTGACATGGGCACCACAGTGTCTGGTGAAATTTCTGAGATGTTGCTCAACAGAGACGGAGGCATCAATGCCATTATATGTCGTAAGTTTGTCGATAGCCTTTTCAGGAATGTCATGAGGATGACCTGCTATCTGAGTAAAGTTGAGTTGAGTAAAGAACTCACCCATTGTGTCAAGGAAACAATTATTGTTTTGCAAATTTTCTAAGTTTTCTGGAAATAAAAGATGGATGTCTAAAACAGACTCAGATCCAAGTTCTGCAAGGATCCTACGAGAAGCTAGTTTGTTCAGTCTCCTCCTATAGACTTTTTCAGGGTCAGGGATGAAATCGAACAAACCTTCAGAGTTTTTTCTAGTAGAATACCTTGAGGTGTTAACTGACAGTGGAGTCACCAGGTGGACTTAAGTCTAATTTTGGAGAGTGATTGGACTAAAAATCTACCAAAAAGAGAAAAAAGGTAAAAAACTAAAAGAAACAAAGGTCGCCCAGGAACAAAAAGATTTGTCCTCGGCAACGACGCCAAAAGATGTTGTCCGCCGATTGCACACCAGCAGCAGAAATCAATTGAAAGTTGTCTCACTTCGGAAAGTGGGAGAGATGTGACCTTGGGGGCAAGCACAGAGCTAGGTACTATCACCTACTCCTAGCTCCTCCGTTTAGGCTAACTCCTAACGAAGCCAAGGGGGTGTTGCAGCCACAACTGTTTTCCCCAAATTTCTTAAATTTTGGTTCCCTCCTCATGATTTAGAGTTGTTTTTAATTGTTTGGACCCGTGAATCCTTGGTCATGCTCTAGTTTTGGGTGATTTCTGAAAATTGACTCTCGGCCTATTTCAAAAGTTGTCTTTGTTTGAGATTTTGGTGGGTCGTAGATGTGAGCTTGGTTTCCTAGTCGAATCAGATTTTGCTCCTTGAAGAGACCGCTGTTTCGAAGGTGAAACAGGTTCGTGACCATTGTTAATTTTTAAGAGTTGTCCAAAACACTTAATATTTTTTATATAGATCGGGTGTCAAAATTATGCTTGATCGGAGGCCGTTGCCCTTTCGTCTTCCGCCGTTGCGGCTCCCAAAGCAGTTAAGCACCCGAAGTGTAAATTGCTCCTACTGCCGATGCGAGTCTGCCTTTAGTCGCGGGTCCGTAAACTCTTTCTCTTCCGCCGTTGCGGCTGTGCAAAGCTTTCGGCTTCCGATGTTAATGTCCCTCCAATTCCCGATTGGGAATTTTCCCGCCCTCTGGTTGCATGTCCGTAACCTCTTTCTCTTCCGCCGTTGCGGCTGGGGCAAGGCTTTTAGCTTCCGATGCCGACACTCTAAGCATCCGATGAGTTCTCGTTTCCTGTCGTGGGTGTTTCCCTTCAAACCCATTGGTAGACGAAGTAGTGGTGTCGACGTTTGTTAAGCCTTGTGGAAATAACGCTATACATGGCCTCTCTTAGTGCTTAGCCGTTTTAGTTGATATGATTTGAATGTAATCCCAATGAATGATGTACGTCGTTTGATTGCAGGTGGTTTCCGGAGATTGGTCAAAATACGGCGACGCAAAGGGAGATAGGCGGTTTGGTGAAGGGAGAGCCGAAACCAACAGGATCGCAAGGAGGACAAGTGGAGTAGAAGACAAAAGCAGTAGCTACAAAGGCGCTGGCCTAAAAAACCGATCAGTTACCGAATGGTTCATGAATGCATACAGAAAGATAGAGGGATATGAAGCGTTTGGGGAACTGAAAGGTTGCATGCTTGTGGGCAGCCCAGGGGTCAACTGTTTTAGCTTAAATATGTGAAAGTTAGAACTTACAGAGGCTTTTTCCCTGGAAAAACTTGTTACTTAATGCTTGTAAGAGGAACTATTTCGTTTTACAACCAGAGACTGCAAATTTTACCTGTTGGAGGAAGTGCTCTGTGGAATATGTCAATGTGATTTAATGAGCAATGTTGAATGTGAACTATTTCGTTTTCAGCTGTGTCTCATTACCTGTAAGAGCGTTCTAATTTCTTGAACCTATGTTCTTGTCTGAATGTTCTTCAGTACCCTTATGATGTCTGTTTCAACTATGAGTAATGGTAGTTTTAACTGTTGATGAGCTATCTTATCATATATACTTTTATTCATGTTTATATGTTTGGTTATAAGAACAGCTATCTGTGATTTGCCATAACACATGAACAGGGGTGCATTACTCATGAATTAATACCCAGCTCTCTAGAGATAGTTTAGTTAGTATTTATTTTCTTGCATGATTTGGATGCTTGTGAGTGCTTAGACGAGAGGTAAGAACCTGCGCATCACATTGTGACTACTCTTTGCATCTTTATCACCCCTCATTGTTAAATTAAGCACTTGCATTTCATACTTTAAGTCAAAAATACAAAAATATACGCGATGGACCGGGCCGTAACCGGTAAAACCTTTTGTTTTTGTTACTTGACCTACGGTAGCCGGACAGCAAACCGGACGGATTCCCCATACCAAACAGTCACGGGCTAGTTGGGAACGTTGACTGGGGAGAATCCCTTGTTGTTGTTGCCTGTGAATTTCCAGGCCTCAACAGGGGGGTAGTCCCTACAAAAGAGTTTTCTAAGGCTCTTTAGGTTGTTTGAAGTTTTTTAAGGTTACGGATGTGGATGGGTGTTGCTTAGGAGTTATTGTAATTAGAAGTATTTGTTTATTACGAGAATGACAATTAATCAAAACCAATCCACGTTGCTAACAAGAGATTTACAAAGATAAGCGAAGATTCCAGACTTATAACTAAGCATTCAAAGATAGCAATTAAAATGAACCATAGACAATTGGTCAAGATAGATAATTATTCAAACTTAACCAAGGACCAGTGCCTTATGGAGTCAACGAAATGCGCAAATAAAATGATACGTCTAGGAATTAAGCTGGTGAGTATTAGATTATGCGAATGCTCTTGGTAGGTTTTAAAGATTTTAATGGTGATCTTGCTTAAGGTGTCTGGAAATCCTAACCGGAAATACCTTCAGTGGCTCCGTTCGAAGACATGACGGACCTGTCTGGAATCACAGCTAGGTGTTCAATAACTTAACCAACTGTGTCCAGATTGGGTTGCCCGACGCCCACACTTGGAATTTGCCCACTACCTGAGTATTTTATCGAGACAACGCCGATGCGTTGGTTATGGGGTAAAGTTTTATTATGTTTCTCTTGCACGAACTTAACAAGTCTGTTCACCGTTCTGAGTACGAGCCCAACCCAAAAGTCGGCAGAGCATACTAGGTGAAGGATGATCAACGAAGTTAATTAATTATGGGGAAGTGAGTTGCAAAATTTTATTAAGTCAAATAATTAAACTCTCCAACAGAGAGCGCTCTTGACCTTGTCTTATGACAGAGGTTCAAGAGTCTTATCTGATCTAGATGCCTAATGCAAGGATGATGCAAGACTAATGATGCTCTCCGATAGAGAGTGCTCTTGACTTGTGTTTCTGCAAGTTCAAGAGTCTTACTTATTAATTAATTGAATTAGATAACAACATGAACGTAGAGCAAAGATGGTTTATTAAACTCTTCGACATAAAGCACTCTTGATCCACCTTATGGTGAGATTCAAGAGATTTTGGTTCTTTTTAAGATTAACAATTATAGAGAAAGATACTACAGTGTGATTAATAAAGTCTAATCTAGCAATTAGTAGCTATACTTAATGAACAACTAGCAATTAGTGGAAATGAAAACTAAGTCTAATCAAAAGAACTAAGCTAAGTGCTTAAAGTTAAAACTACACTAAGAAAACATGAAAAGGAACACAAGACACTTCCCCCAAATAGGGGAAGTAGAAAAGATGGGAGACTTGCTCCCACTAGCCTTTTTATTAATTTTTTACAATGATCATGATGACTTGTTCTTTGCCTTTTTTGGAAGAACGCGGAAAGAAAGGGATGAAAGAAGAGGGAGAAAGTCTTTTTGTTCTTTTTGCACGTCTTGCTTGCTCTCTTGCTTGCTTTAAGCCCTTGGGCTTTTCTCGAATTTTTCTGCAAATAAGAGCTTTGAACAGTTTAAATGTTATGCATTAGTTAAGACTTTAAAGACAAATTACACACTAAAAATTCAAAAAAAAGGGCAAAAACCAGCAATGAAAAAAGAGGAAAAAGAGAGAAGAAAAACCAAAGAAGAGGACAGAGAAAAGGTGGGAAAGAGGGCTGTCCTAAATGAAGGAAAGGGGCTGTCCAAAAAGCAAAAAGAAGGCTGCAAAACAGTTAAAAAAGAGGACAGCGAACAAACAAAAGAGGGCTGCCTAAAAAAGAGAAAGCTAGGGTCAAAAAACTAGGAAGAAAGGGGTCCAAAACTAGGGCAAAAGATGGCTGTCCAAAAAGAGGAAAAGGGGCTGCAAACTAAAGTAAAAAGAGGGCAGCAAAGAAGAAGAAGTAAAGGCAAGCCAAACAAGGCAATGGGGAGGAAGCCTAAAGGTTGAAAAAAGTAAACTAGGGCTTCCTAAGTGACCGATAACCAAAGAACATTAATTTATAAAGATGGAACCAAAGAGAGAGAGTTAGACTCCCAGCTTTCTTTTTGTATTTTAAAGAAGACGATCCCTGTAGGTCCTGCAATTAAAATGTTAGATTCAAATGGTTGCTTGAAGCCTGGGATAGAAGCAGCTAAGCTCACACCCTTCTTCAACCTGTGAAACCTGATAACACACCACAACTCAATACAAACGTGAGATCAAAATAACATGCTAGTATGCTAAGAAAATTTAATCATGATCAACATTACGTATGTATTGATTACTCATGTCCATCAAGATACTAATCTACTTCGCATAAACAATCAAATTGAAACTACAAATGATTATTCTACCGTGCCAACAATGGCCTTCTTGATCTAACAAAACAATTGATCTCATACAAGTATTAATGAAATAGGGGTTAGAGACAATATCACCTCAACCATTTAGAAAGCTACCACATCCAAGAGCTCATAAACCTCCAAAGTCGAATCTTTATTAACAATTCAAAGCAAATACTTGATACAATTTTTTGAGAGTAACTCTGCTACAAAAGTCCCTTCTAATAGAGCTGAAAGAGCCTTTATTTATACAATGAGAGAGTGCTCAAACCCTAAAACCAAATCACATAACCTGACTGGCCTGGTCACATAACCTGAGATCCAAAACCTAAAAATAAGAGCTAGGAGTGAGGGGAGGCCTCCACCTAGGCAAGGCGCCCCCACTCCAACCCTAACACTTCACGCTGAGCCAAAGGAGAGCCCACACGTGTGATGACGCCCCTGTTGGAGAGAGGGGGCATGAGCTTGAGGAGAGGCGTCTGTGTGTAGGTAGAACCACTTTTTAGGTATGGAAGCAGCCACAGCTAGGTTTGGAGAGGCCACTACAAGTGTAAACTTCACTCTTCACCTCGATCAAATCATCAGACCAATGAATGCTCTCCATCTCATCAAATTCGGAAGTTTAGCTAGAGATGACAAACCCGTTAACTGAATATAACTTTATTGGTCACTGAATGCTGACTTAAGCTGATTAATGATAACTCCAATCATCATAAATGCCCATTGAGATGTCATTTAGCCTTTTATTTCGCTGAATTTGGATTAATTTGGAGAGTTCTAATTTTCTCCAAAATAATCATTTTTTAATAAAAACTCCATTCCGATTGATGATCTGAAAGTTGGATCTGACTGGCTGGCCGATCAAGAATGATTTTTGGCTTAAGGTTAGAGCCTTCAATCACCGAATTCGGGGTCCGGATGACCGACTTATTACAAATGGGATTTTTCCATTTAATTTATGGAAAATTTAATTAAAAAACTTAAGGAAATAATTAAAAAATAAATAAATAAAAATAAAAATAAAAATTTAACCCGTTCGAAAATTCTTTATAGGTCCTATTGACTTAGGACATGACCATGCTCTACTCTAACAATGCCTAGTAGGTTTATAACACTCAGTTGGGCTCTAATAACCCCCCAAGGCCCAGAATTCAACATCGGGCATTCCATCTTTGGAGGAAGCAGGAGAAAACCTCGTCAACTATACTCGGCTATAGGCAAAGCATAATTGTCAAGGGCAAAAAACTCCCTGGAATACCTTAGTTGAGATTCTACGTCTCAGGAGACCGAAGCACTCAAAAATACCCTACTAGCACATTTTATTACAAACCCCGTAGGGCCAGGTCAAAATTATTCAAATGAAAAACTGACTAGCCAATATTGGCTAGACATGAAGACGGATCAACTGATACACTAGAATCAAATATTGAACATGTTTGTCAATCGGAGGCTCCTCAGCTAATCCAACTAAGTGCAAAATTAGTGAATAACATGGTGCATTATCTCATAAACATAATCAAATTTTGTATGCAAAAATTTAAATAGTGATCATAGATTCACTAATTATAAACCATAAATCATAAGCCATATGGCATAAACCATAACCATAAACCATAAGCCATAAACCATAACCATATACCATATACCATATACGATATACCATAGTGATTTAAAAATCAGAAATGGCATCAAGTTCACAATTCAGTCTCATAACAGAAATAGAAAACAAAAATAGACAATCTCTCCATGTACTCGAGTCTCATGCCTAACTACGAGTACGCCTAAAATATGCCCTCGAGGAGCTAGTGCCAACATCGGGAGACTGAAGCAACTGTGAAGCAAGTGTATTTGGAGTTTCCATTTGAGAATATGGCAGACTAGAGGGATCCTAAGTCTCCTCATCAAGCCAACTCAAATCATCAGGGAACTCCTCCACAACCCACTTAGACTCGAAATCAATATCATCCAATAAAATTGGATCTAGGTCCTTCGGCTGAATTTATTTTGTGAGCAGTCGAAGGTTGTAGTAGATGAAAACCAACTTCTCCAACCTCTCATGCTCCAACCTGTTCCTCTTTTTGCTGTGGATGTGCTCAAATACCGACCAATTGTGCTCACAACCTGAAGCGCTGCAGGGTTGACTTAAAACTCTGACAGCAAATTCTTGTAATTGTGGTGCCTCAGTGCCACAATCTATCCACCAATTGGCTGCAAAAATTAAAAACATAAAAAATTACAAGTTTTGCAATGCCAAAATTGAAAAAGATAACTAGCAAATTTAAAAGCTAAGTTCTAACTTCTAAGTTATAACAATTTAGTTTTTCCAAATTGAATCTTACATGGCATTTTCTTGTCTTTGAGTAGTTGGGTTGAACTGAATCCAAACATGCCAGATGTTGCTTTGTACATATCACATTGCAAGTTGATTTTGTCCTGAATTTCTGGATCCGGGAACATCTTCTCAATGCATATCATGACACCTCTCATCACCTCAAGATCACCTTGAATGCTAGAGTCTGGATTATAGAATAAGCTTGGATTGAGATATGCTCCTGTAGCAAGCAATGGTGAATGTAGCTGCCTGTCCCACCTGGAATCAATAATGTGCCATATAGGGATATATTTTGATGAATCCCCCTTATAGAAAGACTTGATGGCCTCTTTGGCCCTATCCATGCCCTCATAGATGTATCCCATTGCAGGTTTCTCTCCATCCATGATCCTCAAGACTTTTACAAGTGGCTCAGTGAAGCTGACAATTTCAGTGACTTTCTCCCACAAACCATATCCTAAGAGAGACAACTTCACAGCAACTGCATCTGGTTTTGTGCTATCTTTCCAATGTATCCATTCCTAGCTACAACACATCCGTCTTAAAGCTTGGTACTCATTCAAAAGGCTTTGGAGGGAAAGAAAGGTCGTGGCAAACCGTGTGATAGCAGGGCGACTGAGTTCACCCTGTGCGTATTCCCCCATCAAGTTCAAGACCCAAGCATGGTTATACATATACTTGGTTATTTGCTTGCACTCTTGCACCACAGCTTGCACCCATTCCATCTTCCCAATGTCCTCCAGCATCAAGTCTATGCAATGGGCAGCACATGGAGTCCAAAAGATGGTGGGATATTTTGCAGAAAGCAACCTTCCAGCTGCCACATAATTTGCAGCGTTGTCCGTGACTACCTAGACAACATTTGCCACCCCAACTTCCTCCACAACATTAGCCAACAATGAAAAAATCAGATGTGCATCATTTACATGTGAGGATGCATCAATGGATTTTAGGAACATGGTTCCTTTAGGGAAAGCTATAACAAAATTGATGATCACTCTGCCCCTTTGATTTGTCCACCCATCCAACAAAATTGTGCAACCTGTAAACTTCCATGACTTTTTAATGGTCTCCAATTGTTCCTTGACACACTCGAGCTCCTCATCAAGCTCTTTCCCCCTAAGTGCATTATAAGAGGAGGCTTTGTATCAAAGGCCAGCAGCTGCAATGCCATCAACCATGGGTTGATAAAAATATGACTTTGCATAGTTAAATCGAAGGCTGTTATGGTACCAAAACCTCCTCACTGCCATATCAACCTCCTTTCTCTTCTTTTCATTGAAGCTCTCCAAGGAAGGTTGAGATCCTGGAGTTGCACGAGGAAGGAAGAACGAAGAAGTTATACTTCTCTTAGCTGCAATAGTTGATGTGGAGGACAATCCTGTACTTGGATTTGGTGGTGGTCCCATTGAATCTCTACCTATCATGGAAGTTTCAAACTTGTATCTTGCCCTCTTTTCACTTTGTTCTCTAATGGCATCCAGAGCAGATGCCATTTCAGCTATGACTTCATCCGGGCATTTGTCACAAACCACGACATTTTTGCTAGAAATTCTTGCAAGGTGGTATTTCAACCTATTTATGCCCCCACATATATGGGTTGAGCAGAAATTGCAAATGACCCTATGGTCATCATCGGGATTCACCCGCACACAATATTGCCACCTAAATCAAGAGGCCTTCTAGCCTTGGCTTTAGGTGCCATGGAATCTGAATTGCAAAAAAAAAATGTTCTACATTAATAAAAAAATGTAAACAATAAAAAATTGACTATTTGTATTTGAAAACAATAAAAGCCCTGGATTATAAGTTAGTTGAGTTTGATGGCCTTCATATGTAACATTAATTCAATAAAATAAAATATAAAAGAGTTACTAGTATTCTCTCCTTTCATGTCATTTCTTCATACAGTTTACTAAACTTATAAACATTTGATTCCCTTCATGTGAATATACTTCCTTTAGAAATTTATAAAAACATTTATTCAACAAATCATAAAAAATTAAGTTTATAATTATAATTTTAATATTTAAAATTTAATATTAAATCAGCCCACAAGCCTGTGTGGCTGAGTATCTCAGCCCACAGGCCTATGTGGCTAAGTTACTCAGCCATAGGGCATACATATTAATGAAACAGTAAAATGAAACATGAAACAGGGCATACATAAAAGAAAAAAACTAAAATAAAAAACTGAGAAAAAACTAAAATGAAACTAAAAATTTAAAACTGATAAAAAAAACTAAAATGAAACTAAAGCTAAACAATAATGAAACAAAAACTTAAAAAACTCATAAAAAAACTGATAAAAAACTATAATGAAATTAAAACAAACTGATATAAAAACTATAAAAAACTATAATGAAACTAAAACTTAAAACACGAAAGCTAAACTATAATGAAACAAAACTGAAAAAACTCATAAAAAAACTGATGAAAAACTATAAAAAAACCTATTATGAAACTAAAACTTAAAAAACAAAAGCTAAACTATAATAAAACAAAAACTTAAAAAACTCATAAAAAAACTATAATTAAACTAAAAAAGCTGATAAAAAAACTATAAAAAACAATAATGAAACTAAAATTTAAAAAACTGATAAAAAAACATTTAATGATAAAAAACTATAAAAAAACTATTATGAAACTTAAACTTAAAAAACTAAAGCTAAACTATAATAAAACAAAAACTTAAAAACTCATAAAAAAACTATAATGAAACTAAAAATGCTGATAAAAAAACTATAAAAAACAATAATGAAAATAAAATTTAAAAAACTGATAAAAAAACAAAAAAAATACTGATAAAAAATTAAAATTAAACTAAAACTAAATAACTGATAAAAATTAAAAAAAGATAAAACTGAAATGAAACTAAAATTCTAAAACTAAAATGCAACATAATAAATAAAAAAATGGAACCGTAAACTGAAAAAAAAAACTAACAAATTATCCAGAAACTAAAATCTAGCTAAAAAAATTCCTAATTGTAAACTAATCTAATCATAAGCAATAGCATATTGCTAACCTGGTGGATGTTGGCTTGGTGGTTGAAGGTTGATGGCCAGCAGTGAGCAGCGTGACTCCTTCAGCAGCCTGACGACGAGCAGTGAGCAGCCTGTCTCCACTCCTTCAGCAGCGTGACAACGACAGCCTTCTGTGACTCCACCCCTTCCAGCAGCACTTGCCACGGCCTCTGGGTGAGACTCCAGATTCCACACTCAGAAAATGAAATAGAATCAGGAGTCAGCAAAACGAAAATAAACACTCAGAAAACGACTGATGAACCACACTCACACAGAAAATTCAAAAAACAACCTCAAAAACCGGATCTGGTGAATGGTGAATGAAGCTACCCCGGCGTGCCTGTTTTATAGCTTCTGCGATGTCAGTTTCCCTCCAAAAAAACCCCGCGTACACAAAACATTTCCTAGTTTTCTTTTTTCCATCATGGGCATACTTCGGCGAGTTTACCGGCGAGTATTCACCGAGTCCGATGCTAAACCGCGAGTCCAGCACTTAATCGCGAGTTTCACCGGGTCACGAGTCTCCTAGGTGAGTCTTGGGCGAGTGCTCATCCCGACATCCGACTCGGTGCCACTTGCGAGTACGACCTGAGTCGTGCTTCACTGATGTGAAGATCCAAGACTCCGAGACCATTCAGTCTTACTTCTTAAGAGTCTCTCAAATCAAGGCACAACTTAAAGCCATTGAAGAAAATGTTGAAGGAGAGATAGTGCTGACTAGTTTGAATGGTCTACCAAAACCATGAGACTCATTCATCCAAGGGATATGCGCCAGGAAGAAGCTCATAAATTTCAGTAGATTGTGGGAGGAATGCACCCAATAAGAAGCTCGATTGGTGGCAGGAGAAGAGAAGAAGGGGGAAGATGATGATCAATCCCTAACAACTCATGCAGAGAAGGATAGAAGCAACAGGGAGGATCACCCTCACAAGAGGCCTAAAATATTCCAAAAGAATCATAGATCTCAAAGGGACTATTCTAGTCTTAGATGTTACACATGTGATGAGAAAGGCCACTTTACAAGATATTGCACCAGAAACAAAGGATCCACTAGGACACATATGAAGAAGAGGCATCATGCTCATACTGCTGAAGATGGATGATGAGATAGCAAGTAAAAGAACAAGAGAAAATTCTTCAAGTGATGAAAAATATGTTTTGATTTCATCTCTCATAGGTACTGTCACTCATGGAAGCAATGATTGGCTTGTGGATAGTGGAGCTTCCAAGTACATGACAAGGTTCAAAGATTCCCTTATCAACTTGTCAAAACAAGAGTCACCTCATAAGGTAAAACTTGGAGATGACTACCAATCCCATAAAAGGGATTGGAGAAGCTTCCTACAAGTTGGATTCAGGCAAACCAATCAAAATGAAGGATGTTCTATATGTACCAAGTTTGAAGAAAAATATCCTTTCCATCTCAGCTTTAGATGCTAAAGGATTTCAAGTTGCATTTGTTGATGGCCAAGTACTCATGTGGCCAAGAAGCAAGATAATAGATGATGCAACAATAATTGGGGAGCAAGAGGGAGGCTTGTACAAGTTGAAGGGTCAACCAGAACAAGCATTGGTTCATGACTCCATGGAACCAAGTGAACTATGGCACATAAGGCTTGCTCATGTACACTACAAGGCACTTCCAATTGCAAGCAAAGTAGTAACAGGTCTACCCGAGATTTAAACGAAGCATGAAGGCATTTGCAAAGGATGTGCACAAGGGAAGAACGTGAAGAAACCATTTCCAAGTAGTGAAAGCAAAGCAAAGGAAATCTTGGAGATAATACACTCAAATTTATGTGGCCCCATGTCATCCAAATCACTAAGCGGGTATGCATAGTACATACTATGTTTCTTTAATAGATAATTATTCTCGTAAAGCATGGATTTACATTTTGAAAAACAAAGATGAAGTATTCGATAAGTTCAAAGAATCCAAATACTTAGTAGAAAAAATTACTGAAAAGAAGATCAAGACTTTAAGACCAGATAATGGTGGTGAATTCACTTCAGAAAGTTTCAAAGTCCTATGTAGAGAATATGGGATTAAGAGGGGAAGAGCACTCCCTACAATCCTCAACAAAATGGCATTGCAGAAAGAACAATAGAACGATAATGGAAGCAGTGAAGGAAATGCTTCATGACCAAGACCTTTTGATGCACTTATGGGAAGAAGCAGCAAGAACTATTGTATATGTACAAAACATAACACCTCATCGTGTCTTGGACAACAAGACCCCATAAGAAGCATTCTCAGGAGAGAAACCAAAAGTCAGCCATCTCAGAATATTTGGCTATCTAGTATACATACATGTTCTTAAAGAAAAGAGAACAAAACTAGATCCCTCAGGAAAGAAGGGTATATTCATTGGATACAGTGACTTATCAGAGGCATACAAAATATAGATTCCAGGATTCAAGAAGATGGATACCAGCAAAGACGTTACTTTCGATGAAGAATGAGCCTACAACAAATCAAAACAAACCCACATAAAAGAACCTGAAGAACCCGAAGTTCCTGGAGCCAGAGATACCGTTATGGAAGAGATGATCCAAGAAGACCATGAAGACCATGACATAATAGAAGCATAGAGACCTGTAGATCCACCTCGTGAGAAGAACTCTTACAAGAGAAGACCAGCATGGGCACGTGAAGCTATTCAAGATGCAGAGAGGTATGGTGCTCCAGATGGGACAATTTTATTGCTTTTTTAAGCTTTAATACACTATGAGGTGGACTAAGGGTGCTTATGTGGACATATGCCATGTCAAGTTGAGGTTCTATGACCCACATGGGTACTCCAGCCTAGTCAACCAGGCACATATGCACAACCATCATTGCTGGTGCGCTCCCATTCATTGAATGTGGACAGGCAAGTTGACTTGGGGCGGTAGAGTGGGATTTTGCCCAAATTTGACTTGATTTGGTGCAATTAATGTTGCATTAAGAGTCTAAACCATCCATATTTCCACACCCACGTTGTCCAAGGTGTAATCATTGACCCAGCACACATTAGCCATGCCACTTCACCAATTCGTGGCCATTTGGAGAGATTTGGGACGAGATTGGCCCACATAGGGGGGTTTGATGCCAATTTGGCAATTTTGGGATTTTTGCTCACAATTGGCTTCCAAAGTCATTCAAAACTCTTATGATGTATTTATAAACTTGTTAATAACAATTGTTTCCAACTATCATTGTGTGTAATTTAACTGTAATTTGATGGTTTTTGCTGAATCTTGCACCCAAATTTGATTTGTGAACCTCACTAACGCTCCTAGATTCTCCTATGGTTCGAATTATTCACTTGCTGGTTTGAATTTCTCACAACCATACTTTAGCTATGTAGCACTACTATGTGACATCATTAATGAAAAACCTTCCAACTATGAGGAAGAAACAAAAAAGAAAGCATGGAAGGATGCCATGATTGAAGAATACCAGTCAATCATGAAGAATGATGTCTAGGAGGTGGTACCAAGACCAAAAGGGAAGTCTATAGTGTCTTCCTAGTGGATCTACAGGATCAAGCATGCGACAGACGACAACATTGAAAAATATTTGGAAATATTTGTAGCATGTGGCTTCTCCTAGAAAGAAGGCATAGATTACGAGGAGACATTTGCTCCTGTAGCAAGATACACTTCCATCAGATATGTACTTGCTCTAGCTGCAATAATGAAATGGAAGATACACTAGATGGACGTCAAGACAACTTTCCTGAATGGTGTAGTTGAAGAGGAAGTGTATGTGGAGAAACCATTGAGATTTGAGACACATGACAAACAGACTCATGTGTGCAAGTTAAAGAATTCCTTGTACGGTTCGAAGCAAGCACCTAGGACGTGGTATGGCTAGATAGATAGTATTCTGATGAGCTTAGTCTTTACCAAGAGTAAAGCAAAATTCCAACCTCTACTTCAAAGTTCAAAGTTGAAGGTGGAAAACCAGTGATACTACTACTATACATAGATGACTTGTTCTTAACAGGTGAGGATGAGATCATTGCAGAAACAATGAGGAAGTTTGCCATAGAATTTGAGATGAAGGACCTAGGGATGATGCACTACTTCTTAGGTCTTGAGGTGTGGCAGAATCCAAATGGGATATTCCTAAGTCAAGGAAAGTATGCAGTAGAGATCCTGAAGAGGTTTGGGATGATGGACTACAAGGCCATAGCCACACCCATGGCATCAAATTTGAAGTTGTTGTGTGATGCCTCTTTAGAGACAGTTGATGCCTCAATGTATAGATAGTTGATTGGTTCGTTAATGTACTTGACGAACACGAGGCCTGACATATGCTTTGCTGCGAAAACATTGAGTCAACACATGTGGAGCCGAGACATGTTCACCTGGTTGCTGTAAAGCATGTATTGAGGTAACTGAAGGGTACAATTAAGTATGGGCTCAAGTATGCGACGGATCAGAAGATTAACCTGAATGGTTATGTTGATTCGAATTGGGAAGGAAGTGCCACAGATAGGAAGAAAACTTCAGGATGCTTCTTCAGTTTGGGATCCGGTATGATCTCTTGGTTTAGCAAGAAGCAGTCGAGCGTGGCACTGAGTATAGTCGAAGCAGAGTACATTGCAACCTGTTTGACTAGTTGTGAGGAAGTATGGCTTCGGAAGCTACTGTCATATTTGTTTGATCTAGAACTATAGGCGACTTGTATCTTCTATGACAACCAGAGTTGTGTGAAGAATCCAGTGTTCCATGACAAGTCGAAGCATATTGAGATCAAGTATCACTATATTCGAGATATGGTGCAGAGAGGAGTAGTGAAGCTCCAGTGTGTGGCGACAGACGAGCAGACAACCGATGTGTTGACCAAGACACTAGCAAGAGTGAAGTTCGAGTACTTCAGGGAGAAGGTTGGAGTTATCCAGATCAATGTTCCTCGAAAGAGGGAGTGATGAGCCATGTCCAAAGACCCAAGTGCACCTGGGTTACTCTCTACATGCCAGGAAGACGTCGAAGGTCTGTGTTGCTCTCCACTGGGTGGAAGATGCAAATGCTCCTGGACTGCTCTCCACATGTCAAGAAGACGTAGGTGGTCCAAGGGTTGTAATGCATCTGGGCTGCTCTCTAGTGGGTGGAAGACACAGATGCTCTTGGGTTGATCTCCACTGGGTGGAAGACAAAGGTTGACCAAGAAAAATAATACATCTAGGCTGCTCTCCACTGGGTGGAAGACGCATATGTCCATGGGCTGATCTCCACTAGGTGGAAGACGCATATGTTCATGGGCTGATCTCCACAAAGTGGAAGATGCAGGTTGTCCAAGGGGCGTGATATAGGCACCTGGGCTTCTCTCCACATGGTGGAAGACGCGTATGCTCCTAGGATGATCTCCACTTGGTGGAAGACGCAAGTTGTCAATGGACGTAATGTAGGCATACGGGCTGCTCTCCACATGAGATGATGAGATGATCTGGATACAACGAGATGACAGTAGGAGACGTAGGTGATTTCTCTGGCTTGCTCATAGAGATGATGAAGTCCTAGATGGGATCTAGGCCTACATCCGACATGAAAAAGGGTTGGCTCTGTAAAACTTCTTATGACGTATATATCCAAGAGATGTCACTAGTCATTGGTCGACGAGATGAGAGTTGCCGCAGTAGTGATGATGTCCAGAGATTGTGTCCAGTCATGGTGATGACTGTGTCAGAAGAATATCTTCCTTGTTAAGAGGGAGTGTCGTTGAAAATGTAACTTCAAAAGATATTCTTATTATATATTTGTTGTATTATTATTATTGTTGTACCTCCTTTTGGAGATGTTTTCCTCTGTTTGGAGATGTCATTGATGTACTTGGTCATGTAATAATATCGATGTAAGACCTTTGTTGTAAGTCGAGGCAATAGCCTCTAAAAGAATTAAGAATCATTGTAAAATGTATTTTTTGAGTCTCCCAAGAGGAAGCTGGCCCAGTTAGATTAGGAAATCGACCCTATTGGGTAAATTGGTCACCCACTGAAGAGTATAAATAGAGAGGCACACTTTCTCATTTGGAACACACAACAAGCTCAAGCAAGTTTGTTCCAAAGAGAAGAAAAACAACTAGGAGAAGATGAAGCAAAGAAAACTAAGCAGAAACTCTGTACGCAAATATTGTTAAATGGCCCACTAACAGCCTCTCTTATAAGTACTTAAGTATAACATCAAAATAACTAGGTGCAAGAACAATGATATAAATAAAAAATAAACTATATCACATCAATATCATTAACAAAACTATATCATCTCCAGCAGACAACCTTTATATAATTAGATGCCACATACTCCGAGGCTCTACACATTCAGGTTCTAAAAGTTTTCCCGAGCATTTTAATGAACCCTAATATGGTAGTCAATCCTTATCATATTACTGCACAGCTAATTTCTGGCCTTTGCTGTAATATAAATGGATCAAACACCTTCTTGAGTTTCTTTCTAAATCCAATCCTCACAAACATATCAGACAGAGATGACAGCAGATCCGTATCTCTGTTTTCTTTTCTGATTGTCTATATAGATCCCAAAAAAATGGAGGTCTGCCAAATCAGACAGTGAGTCAGACTAAGTAAGAGTCTGAGATAGATTTTGGCCAAATAAGACTGCCAAGTCTCATTTAAGCCCTGACTACCAAGTCTCATTTAAGCCCTGCCTACCAAGTCACTCGTTTTAGGCCCTACTCCAGTCAATCTTGGCCGTGTCATGCAATGCCATATAACCAAAAGACATGAGATAAACAAGAAACCTGACAATTGTCAAGTTCTACTAGATCTAGCTTGTGAATAAATAAAGAAAAATGGGAAGACGACCCAAACTAAAATGTCAAAGAAAAGGGGAGAAAACACGAACTTGAATATCCTAGAAATAAATTACATGTAAAAAAGTTACCCCCAAGTAAACAACTACAAATAATTGCAACTTAATCAAACTCTTCAAAATACCTGTCAGGACTTATGCTAGCTTCCATGGTGGTTGGCTCACCACTACCAGGAGCACAGCCAAAAATTCGAAACAGATTGCTGTAGCCAATGCAAGAACAGATGTTAAATATTGGAAGCATCAAAAAGTTTATATAACAATACTATTCATATTAATAGTGCTGCACATAAATGTGTCAAAATGTAGCATTCCAGAGCTACAAAGGATTAGGATTTGAATTTTGTACAAATTGAGCTATAAGAAATGAAAAAACAAACAAATGCAGCAACCATAAAGAAAAATACATGAAAAACACCATGCAAAGATGCTAAACCGTAGCAAGTCAGGTATGTTGTGAATCGAGTAAAACATACCTATAAGACCCAGTTGCAACATGGAGCCCATCCCCGCTTCGGCAGCACTCAAATTTATCAAATATGGAATCATTTTCGTACAGTTCACATAACTGCATGATTAACAGTCACATCAACCATTTAAAACTAGATAAAGATCTATACCTTCTCAACAAAAAATAAATGGTGTAAACATGCATCAAAGACCAACATCAATTGTGGTATATGATAAGAGAATATTGCCATAAGTTATGACTGAAATACGATGACTGGATGTTGCAAAATTTATCCTTTCCCAATTATTACTAACCCTACAACCAATTTGCTCATGACAAATAATTTAGTAGTACATAGCATGCACTCTCCAACAACAAACCATTTATTAGAAGATAACTGCAAACTTTTTGATCACCCCCAGTCTCTCCTACTCCCTCCAACGACCTATGTCAGCAGAAAACAGAGCCAGGAAGCCACCACTGTGTGGGAGTTCCTATACATAAATTCGTTTCGAATTCTAAATTCGGCAAATATTCAACATAGTATGACTATGGATACGGTACAGTAAATTTGATTAAATACTTAAATATATTTACAATTTTTATTTTTAGAAATTCACCAAATCTTACTATTAAAATTTACTTGTTAAGATCAATGTTGCAAATATTGTGTCGTGGAATATATTGCCAAGGGTCTGGAAAGAAACTTATCAGAAATATCAGGAATTGTCGGAAAATGTAGGCAAAAATAAACTTTGACCTGAATAAGTATCAAAATATCGGACAAATCCGCAACATGAAAAACTCGGAAGAAATTGGAGATATTTTGCAACACTAGTTAAGATAAATGTGGAATTTCAACTAGAATAGCTTTCAGCATATACTATTTTTCTTATAAAAAAATATAAACTCAAATCACACAAAAAAACTAATTTTGCAAAACAAAACAAAGTAAAATTTGGACACAAAACTCAGGAATCATTTTAAACAAATTTTTACTATCGTTCCACGTAATCTACATTCTAGTAACACAAATTACTTAATCACATTTTTAAAAAGAGGTACATTAAAGCCATAAGCCTATACTTATTACTTAATCAATATTAAAAAACATACATACAATGAGGCCATGAGCCCATACTTACCTATTAAACTCTAGCTTCACATATTAAACTTTATTTTCACATATTAAACTCTATTCTCACGTTGTTATACTATATGTTATGTTTTAAATATGAGATATGTTCTAAGTTATTTACAATGAAGAATTAATATTACTTCAAAATTTTGAATGCTCACATCTATTTTTATATTTTTAAAAAAATTTGTACTTATGAGATGTCTACTTCCATATTTTAGTCGTACTAGAATTTTTCTTTACATATTTTTCCCTTACCGAATCATATTCGAACTCAAATATTACTACTATGTGTGGGAGAATCAAGATTATGCAATTATGCAATTCAAAGATTGCAAGTGTTGGAACTAGATTGCAAATATATATATAT
>LPNX010666258.1:216120-239488 GCA_001517045.1 Pseudotsuga menziesii
TAATATATATTAGAAAAATATAAAAATTAAATAATTAAAAAAAACATGAGAAGAGAAGAAACATAGAGAAGAAAAGGAACATTAACACAAACCAAATGACTTAGATTGTCCCTTATATTACGGTTGTAACTAGAACCTCTTCGTAGATCGAAATGGCAATAAAATCAAGATCACAATCCATTTCATTGATTACATAAGGTAGACTCTGTAGAAAAAATGACATAAATATGAAACTCCTCATTCAGACATTATGTCAAACACTTTCAAAAACTAAGGTCTTAATTAAAGATTCTCACACAATACTTTGAATTCGAAATTAAAACCACCATGCTAAAAGCCCTTCAAACACTAAAAATTGAACAAGCACATTGAACACAACTATTTTTGGTCAATCTAGACCGAGCAAAACCCCAACCTAGGAAAACCCAAAGAGGAAAATTTTTCATTAAGAGTATACTCAGAAAATTCCTTTACAATGAAATTTTCTTCTCACCCTCACTAACAAAATTTCACAAAACAAAACAACAAACTACCTCGAAATTCGTGCTAAAGAACAAATGTATGACTTGTTGTACGACCTACCCACACATGTTGTATGGCCTGCACAGTAATTTTAGTCCATTGCCTCGAAATTCGAGCCCACACGTGCCTAGAACCTTTGTTGTACATCTTGTACGGTCTGCATTTAAACCACAGTCAACAATCTTGGGAATTGTGCCCACACGTGTGACTGTACGATACTGTTGTACGATCTGCTACAGGCTTCCTTGGGATGCGTGTTGCTGCTTTTCCTTGGAAATCGTGCCCTTTCTCCCTTGGGAACTCTTATTTGTCTTCAGTGTTTCCTCTCTCTCTTTGACGGTCGGTGTATCCTCTGCTCCTTTTTCTTTGTTTTATACTTTATTTTTGTAACTACCTTCTTAACCTCCCATCTAAGGGCTGAGATCAAATTACAAAATCAAGGGTCTAAATTAAATGCACTTTTAATAATTAAAACACTAATTATTAAATACATCCCTTAAGTGAGACCCAAACTCATAAAGTACAAAACATGTCTTTATTTACATAAAAGTCACTTTTTACATAAACACATAAGGAACAAAGCCTCTAGTTCCCCCTCATCACAACCACACCAAAAATATGAGGGAGGACCTTTAGAGTTATCTTTTCAACACTCCCTCCCAACGAGGGAGGTCCTTCTGACAGCATCATAATCTCCACCTTTGATTTCTAAAGCAGCTCCCTCCTGCTCTTGAATGCCTCTCGGAGACAAGTGCCCAACCCTAATTAGTACTCTGACTCTCGAGACTCCACTCGAGCCTCATGAACCTGCTCATCACCATCATCCTAGCTGAGTCTTCTGCCAGTGCTCCAAAGAGATCCACTCTCCTCATCAGAAGAAACATAGATAACATGTCAATCAGGTGCATCTCCTGCCCCATCCTCTGACTCTAACTCAGATAGCCATCCACCCGTGCCTGGACGTAAAACATGTCCTCTTGAAATATATAACCTGTCTTTACGATCACCAAGCAAAACTGTGGTACCAACTGGTTCATCTGCCCGATACAGGAAAACATGACCAGACCTAACCATCAACCCATAACCATCATCGTCAAAAGATGACATGAGAGTTTACTAACTCTCATCCTAGGAACAAAGTGTTCGAAAATGATAACTCTAAAGGTCCTTTCTCATATTTTTGGTGTGAGTGTGATGAGAAGGACTTGTAAAGGCTTTGTCCTTTCTATATTTATGTAAAAATAAAGTGATTTTTTATATAAATAAAGTGTTTATGTTTTGTACTTTATAAAGTGGGTCACTTTAAGTGACGTATTTAATAATTAATGTATTTAAAAGTGAGTCTTAATGATGACCTTGATTTGTAATTAATTCTCAATCCTAGATTAGGGTAGTTAGGGAAGGTAGTTACAAATTTGAAGTTTAAGACAAAGAGAAAGGACATTGAACAAATACTCACCATCAGAGAGGAAGAAGAATGTGAAAAGAAAGAGGAGATACCCTACTGAAAGTGGCACGATTTCCAAGAAGAGGAGCAAAAACATGTTTTCCAAAGAAGCTAGAAGGTTATTGTACAACAGTCTAACAAGGTTGTACAGCAACACGTGTGTGCACAAATCCCAAGGCAACGCTATAGCATTTAATGTTGACTGCCAGTAACGTACAACAGGGTGAGCAAGCCATACAACACATGTGAGCAAGCCATATAATTGTTAATTAGCACGATTTTCAAGGTAGTTTGTTGTTGTTCCAGTTTAGTGAAATTTTGTCAGTGAGGGTTGAAGAAATAATTTTATTATGTTGAAAATTTTCTGAGTACTCTTCTTTAATGAGAAATTCTTCATCAAGGTTTTCCCCAAGTTGGGGTTTTGCCGAGCCATTTGACCAAACCATCTGTGTTCAATGTGTTTGCTTCATCTTCAGTGTTTGAGAAATTAAATCCCTAGACATTCAAAGTATTTACCATAACGCATGTGTGAGAAATTATTATGCTTATGCCAATTTTTCTTTATGGTATCTGTTATCACAAATCTTGTAGTTTCCCTATGGGGTGATCCTATCCAGGATGGTAGAGGAAAGGCAATTAAAGTCGCAACCTCCAATATCCAAGAGCTCTAAAATAACTCAGATGTCACACCAGTCGAGGATACCGACACTTCAGACTGTAGTGAATATACTAAGCCCAGGGGGTGTCCCTATAACCAATATGACCCTAAAAACAAGGAATGCAAGTGAATAACCTACGGAAACTTGATTATCTCTCTTAGTATTATAGTTAATTAGATTTTTGCATAGTTACTAAGAGGTTTCGAGTGTCCATATGAAAAGCCCCAATTTACCCTAGGGTTTTAAGCATGGAAAAATGGATCTAGGGGTAAATTGTGAAATTAAGTGAAATTGGACACTCATATTGATTGCTAGGTGTAAGATAAGGCGATTAGAGGTGAAACTAGAAATACCCAGTTTGCGGATCTGAAAATGCCCTCTCCTCCCAAGGAGGGCGTCTTCCCATGAGAGGTAGACCAGTGCGTTAGGTGGGCAAATGGAGTCCGATGATCGTGAAAATTTAGACTTAGGGGTTTTATGATTATTCCAAAGTGGGTTTCAAGTTTTATATCCCGTCGCAAACTAGAACCTATAGATCTACGATATGAGGGTTTTAAATGAGGGTTTGATGAAAGGAAAATGCAGCCTCAATTAGATACTTAGAAAAATGATAGATCTTACCTAGGAGAAACGTACCTAATGTTTTCGAGGATGAATGCCGAGGTGATGAAGATTATTTCCGCATAGATCAAGTGAAGGAATGATGAAAATCCAGCTTTGAAAACACCCAAGGAGGCCAAATGTGTCCTCTCTCCTGCCAAGCCAATTAAATAACAATGACAACAACAAGAAAAATGACAAATGCTGACGAGAAGTGAACAAATAAGAGAGTAAGAAATCATAAGATAGAAACGCTCCCTGTATCCACCAATTCGAAAAGAAGAGCAAGGTGGATGTCTCCCACAGGTGCGCCTTTCTCCAAATCGACTTCCCTGTCAAACAAATGTATCCAGAAAAAATATGCTACAGATTCACCAATGATCTCCAATGCAAGAGAGACATAAGCCCTTTGGGGCTTACACACAAAGTTATCAGTGGATAAGCCCTTTTGATGAATATGATGATCTACCTCATCATACAAATTTGGATATCAGTCCTATCCAATCTTGGATAGAGGCAGTTTGCGCGAGCACCTACCAGTTTGGGAATAAGTTTGACGACATTCATGATTTCCCATTCAGCTCTCCTTTTCTGGATAATCACGTAGGTTTGCATTTTCTGAATAAAATATTCTTGCTTTGGCTAGTAACCAAAGATGAGGAAAAACATTTTTATATTAATAAAATGCTTAGGTGGCTACATTGGATTTTTTATTACACCTAACCTTTTTTGATATCATGCTTAGAGTAGGAAAATAGGCTCCTCAAAGTGAGCATTTACTTTTAGCATTTTCTTTCTGTACTTAGGAATAAAGCAACTTTTGGATCATTGGCTCTTTCATAAAACTTGTGTTACTGAGGTTTTCTTGTCAAGTTGAGATGTTTTTACAAGATATAGAAACCAAAGATTCTGGTGTTCTCGTATGCTCTCCTTACATAAGAGATTAAATCGAGCACACGTCCCGCAGTTGGAACCAGACGTAATAGATGAGTTTTTCTCCTGCTTCCTCCAAAGCTGGAATGCCCAATTTTGAAATTTGGGCCTTGGGGGTTATTAGAGTCTAACTGATGAATATGAACCTACTAGATACTATTTATATGTTCTATGGTCATTTCCTAAGCCTCGAGATGCATTAAAACATTGTTCGGAAAAAAAATTCCCGGAGACGTAGCACTTTTTATTTTTTTATTTTTTGACTATAGAGAAATAATTAAAATTTTCAATTAATTAAACCATTTTTACTATGGTTTAATTGAAAATTTTCAATTTGTAATAATTAAGTGCCCCAGGGGGTGTTTTTGGAAAATAAAGACTTGTTTTCTAAGCCAAAACACTCATTTAACCCCTAGACACACTTATCCTAAGTTGTGGATGATTATTTTTCTCTCAATTAAATATTTCCTCAAAATTAATAAATGGGGAATATTTAATTAAAAGAATCATTATTTTATTAAATGGAGAAAATCAAAATATCTCCAAAAAAGACCAAATTGAATTTATTAAAGGGCTAATTAGCTCGACATGGATTATCGGAGGAGATTCCAATCATTATCAATAAGTTTTGAGTTTGTCTCGGAGTGCGACGGTTAACTCTCCCTCAGGATTTGCGCCTCTCTTCCTCATGTGGGCGATTTGCCTCTTGTGGATGCTTGTGGTTGGTCGGGTGATAAGACCGAGGAGGATTGAGCCCACCTCACCCCCCCTCATTACTCCGCAACTCAATTACAACTCAGTCAGGCATCAGTTCAACTCTCAATCAATTGCCAGAGCTTCAGTCTGATTTAGGGTCTTCGCTTCTCTCTTTTTGTATAAAAGCGGGTCTATTGTTCCCATTTGCATATGGTGAATTTGCAAGAGAACTCTGCCCATTTTGTAACTGATATTTGTTTAATGGAATAAAAGTGACTTTGGAGGTCTATCAGTGGGCTCTTTGTGTTCATGATTTTCATCTTGTGAGGTGATGCATTTCTTACTCTCTTTCTTTGGTAAATATATGATCATTGCTAGCTTAGGAGGGCTCTTTGTGTTCATGATTTTCATCTTGTGAGGTGACACATTTCTTACTCTCTTTCTTTGGTAAATATATGATCATTGCTAGCTTAGGAAGGCTATAAATCTAGCACAGTAGGGTAGCCATTTAGCATCTTAATGTCTAGTGAATGTCTGAATTGAACAGAAAGTAGTTAGTTATACCATTGTTTTCAGACGTTTATTTCATCATGCATTGTAGCACTTAATCTTGTTTGTTGTTGTTTGAGTGTGTGTTTCAGGGATCATCGAAGGAGGAAGGGTTGAAACTCAACCATTTCTGCACACAAGAGCTTTTAATCTAACATTTTCACCATTGCAGGGTCTACAAAGCGCTTACTTCCAACTCAAAAAACACGGCTAAAAGGGGCTCTGTCTTATCCTTCATACACCAAACCAAAATTTAAAAGTTTTTCTTGGGTTATAAGATCCGTCGTTGCTTCTTCTTTTCCGCCTTCTGTTGCCTCTTTTTCTACACCATTTTCACCTTTCTTGCTTCTCTTTTCTCCCTCATTGTTTTACCTTTTTTTTCACCTTCTTGTCTCTTGCGTTTTAGCCCACTTTCTTCACTCTTCGCTGCCCTATTTTCTTCAATTTTTTTGCAGCCAACTTTCCTCTTGTTGGATGCCCTCTTTTTCCTTTTGTTTGCAGCCATCTTTCTCTCTGTTTGGCTGTTCCATTTTTCCATTTTTTGCAGCCAACTTTTCTCTTTACTGGCTGCCCTCTTTCTCCATCATTTTCAGCCACTTTTGGCACTTTTTGGCACGTTTTGAGCCCTCTTTCTTCAATTTTTTGCAGCCATCTTTTTCTCTGTTAGGCTGCCCCTGTTCTTCATTTCTTGCAGCCATCTCACTCCTTTGTTAGATGTCATGTTTCTTCATCTTTTTCAGCCTTTTTTCACTCTTTGATGCATGTAATTTTTTCCTAGTTTTACTTCAAAAAAGACTAAAAAATGCATTTTAAAAGAGTAATTTTGTACTTAGAATAATTTCATTCTTCTTTGGCATCTAGATTAGTTTGGTTTATTAACAAATAATGGATGCATGAGTTTTTGGCTTTCTTATGCATGTACCGAAGAGGGAGGGAACTAAGAAAACAAGACTTGAGGAAATTGAAGAAAAAACTAAAAAACCAAGAAGACAAACTCAAAAAACACATCCTTTGTAAAAGCCATCAAGGCTTGTCCATTTCTTTAGTTTTCAAGATTTCTTTTCTCAAGCCTCCCATGTTTTTCCTACTTCCCCTATTTGGAAGAAGTGTGTCTTGTGGCGTTTGTTTATTTTTACTTAGCTTGGTTTGCTTCATTCGACTTCATTTTTACTTTCACTAATTGCTAAATTAAATTTCATCACTTGCATGCTATCTCTTTCATGTTTATCTTGCTCTTTGATCATTAAATCATAAAAAAAACCTAAAGTCTCTTGAACTTGCCATAAGACAAATCAAGAGCACTCTCTCTCGGAGAGCATTGTTGCATTGCATTCGCATTGTAGATTAGATAAGACTCTTGAATCTCACCATAAGGTGGATCAAGAGCACTCTCTGTCGAAGAGCTTTGTTTGCTAATAAAATTTACAATTCACGTTCTCCCATAAAATTGGAACTTACTATTCTACAGTGTGTATGCTCTACCCGTTCAGGATACCCAGAAGCACTGTAACTTGTTAATTCACACATCTAATTCCAATTACAACCATAATAAAATTTACCACCCCATAACCAACGAACCGGCGTTGAACGCGATAATATCCTAAGTGGCAAATTCTTACTGTGCGCGCTGGGTATCCCTCCTCGTTTGCAGTGGTTGGAAATTTATTGAACGCCTCGCTACAAACTGGACGGTCCAACATGTCTTCGAATGAAACCAGTTAGAATATTCTTCCGGTTAAATTTCCAGTACCTTGCGTACCGGTTGGAAATTCCCCTCACCTAATAAACAAGATCATCTTAAAATACACAATAAAATTCACCAAGAGCATTTGCAAAACGATCTCACGAATATCACCAAGACTTATATCTCAGCATTCCCAACACTAACTGATTCCATTTTTGGCACTGGTCTTTTAATTCTTGCACATTGTCTTATTCAGACCATTTGTCCTTTTTATTATAAATATCGGATGTTGTGGATGCTTTAATTTTCAAGTCTTATGAAAATTATCTTGTGTTTTGCAAACAACAACTTGGATTGCTTAATTGATTATTGTGTATCTCAAAAAAACTCTTAAAGAACACTAATTCACATCTTCCACCCAAAAAACTTTGAACAACAAGAGCCTTAGACAACTCTTTTTTTAGGGACTACCCCCCTTGGCTTCGTTAGGAGTTAGCCTAAACGAAGGAGCTAGGATCAGGTGACAGCACCTGGGTCTTTGCTTGCCCCTAAGGCCACACCTTTCTCGCTTGGGAAACAACAATCCAAAAGATTTTTGCTGACGGTGTGCATTCGATGGACAACATCTCTGGCACCGTTGTCGGGGACAAATCTTTTTGTTCCTAGACGACTTTAACCTTAGTTTTTTCTTAGTTTTCTACCTTTTTTATAGATTTTTTAGTCAAATCAACTCTCTGAAATTAGACTTCAATCCATCTGGCGACTCCACTGTCAAATAATTTACCAAGGTATTCAACTAGAAAAAACTCTGAAGGCTTACTCAATTTCATCCCTAAACCTGAACAGGTTTATAGGAGGAGATTGAATAAGTTAGTTTCTCGCAGATCCTTGAGAATCTTGGATCTGAGTCTGTTTTAGACATTCATAGTTTGTTTGAAGAAAATAATAATAATTGTTTTTCTGACATAATGGGTGGGTACTTTACTCAACTTGAATTCTCTCAGATAGCAGGTCAACCCCATCATCTTCTAGACAAAGCTGTGGAGAAGCTCCCTATGTTCACTGGCACTGATGCCATTACTTCAACCATGCATCTCAAAAGTTTCTCCATATGTGTCAACGCTTTTATCAGTGATCCTGCACATCAACATGATGATGTTTATATGGAACTCTTTGCTCTTTCCTTGGATGGAAGGGCTGGTGATTGGTACAACAATTTACCAGACAACTCCTTTGCTACACTAGCAAACTTCAAAACTGCCTTCACTAACAAGTTTGGTGAAAAGGAGCCTAGGCATCAACTGGCTTCATTGACAAACATAAAGAAGAACGAGAACGAGACTATGGATGAATTTAACCAGAGACTCATAGAACTATCTAATGTCATTCCTGCCACTTACAAACCACCTGCACCATCTATCTTGGTTATTACATTGAAGCACTTAGTGGGAAGATGCAATATCAGATCAGGGATAAAGAACCCACTACTCTCTAAACGCACAGGAACTGGCAGTCAAAATAGACAGAAATATGCAGTCTTCAAGTCAATCCAACCTTCCTGGTTATTCAAGGTCCTCAACTCCTTTTAAGTCAAATGAGCATAAAGAAGAGGATTCTTATAAAAAACAAAATGATGGAAATGAAGGAGAGACTTGAAAGAATGGAAGACAAGCATCTAGCCCAAATGAAAGAAATGCAAAACAAGGTTATCAATATGGAAAGAGCACAGTCACAACAGCCCAACCATGAACAGAGGCCTCCTCATCAATTAGAGGCTGCTAACATGTTTGAACCTTACACGCCATTTTGTGGGGCTTGTGAAGACTTTCACGAGGAATCTTCTTTCCCATTATGCATGCTATGTTCAGGAGCATGGTTTTCCAAAGGGTTGTGGTCCTAAAGCATCATCAAGCGAGCTTGAGTACATCAACACAGTAGGACAGCTCTATACTGTCACCACAAAAACCTGGATTCAAGCAAGAGAGTACAGTTAGGAGCATGATACAAGTGATGAGGAGTCCCTTACATTTGACATGGATGATGACTACGAGACTTTACTAGAAGATCCAATCTTAGAAGTTTTGTGTGATGACAATCCTCGGTGCTTTCCACCTGATGACAAATATTTGGAAAGTTGGGACCCTTGTGATATCTTTGAAACCCAACTTTTTGAAGAGGATTGCTACAATCATAAGGAGGATGAAGATAGCTAAGGACTTGGTACCAGTGATGAACACTCTCTCATGAGTCATATATGACATAGATGGGGATGATCTTTTTGAGAATCCCATCTATGATATGTATAGTGAGGGGAGTGTTTGTTCAGAAATTTGTGGAAGTCAAATCTATGATGCATAGTGTTTATTCTGAGAACAAGGGGAGTGTTTATTCTAAGACTTATGAAAGTTGTAAAGAAGAGCAGTCAGGGTTTACATATGATCAGGCAAAGTTGTATTTGAGTGTCTGTAATAAGGACTTGGAGAAGCAATGCAGTGAAGAATCAGATGGGGAGCAACTAGCTGAAGTTTTTCCTCGGTCATCATCTTCACACATAGATGTTCCTTATGATTTGGAGCAGTTTGGGGCTTCCACATAGAGTTATCAACGGATAAGCCCTTTTGATGAGTATGATGATCTACCTCATCATACAGATTTGGACATCAGTCCTATCCAATCTTGCATAGAGGCAGCTCGCGCGAGCACCTACCAGTTTGGGAATAAGTTTGACGACATTATTCATGATTTCCCACCCAACCCTCCTTTTCTGGATCATCACGCAAATTTGCATTTTCTGAATAAAATATTCTTGCTCTGGCTGGTAACCAAAGACAAGGAAAAACCTTTTTATATTAATAAAATGCTTAGGTGGCTACATTGGATTTTTATTACACCTAACCTTTTTTGATATCATGCTTAGAGTAGGAAAATAGGCTTCTTAAAGTGAGCATTTACTTTTAACATTTTCTTTCTATACTTAGGAATTTATAAATTTTTTAAGTTTCGTCATTCCTTTGAATAAAGCAACTTTTGGATCATTGGCTCTTTTTCATAAAACTTGTGCTACTGAGGTTTTCTTGTCAAGTTGAGATGTTTTTACAAGAAATAGAAACAGGAGATTCTGGTGTTCTCGTATGCTCTCCTTGCATAAGCGATTAGATTGAGCATACCTCTCGCAGTTGGAGCCAGATGTTATCCACTAATTCTACACTTAGTGGATTTCTATTGAGCCGCCAGTTATTGATCAACATGATGAATGTTCATCCCCAGGGTTCAGAAGTGCAGTGTGCTTTAGTTAGCCAATTTTGGCTAGCCATTCTTAATTTTTTGTTAAAATGAATGCCCCTTGAGGTTGTAATAAACTGTGCTAGTAGGGGTTTTTTAGTGGCTGGGTCTCCTAAGACTTAATTTTCAACTAAGGTATTCCAGGGAGTTTTTTCTCTTGTCGATTATTCTTTGTCTTTAGCCGAGTAATAATCGATGAGTTTTTCTCCCACTTTCTCCAAAGCTAGAAAGTCCGATTTTGAAATTTGGGCCTTGGGGGGTTATTAGAGTCCAACTGATGAATATGAACCTACTAGACATTATTTGTATGTTCTATGGTCATTTCCTAAGCCCGGGGATGCATTAAAACATTGTCCCAAAAAAAATTTCCCGGACGCGTAGCACTTTTTATTTTTTTATTTTTTGACTGTAGAGAAATAATTAAAATTTTCAATTAATTAAACCATTTTTACTCTGGTTTAATTGAAAATTTTCAATTTGTAATAATTAAGTGGCCTCAAGGGTGTTTTTGGCAGATAAAAACTTGTTTTCTAAGCCAAAACACTCATTTAACCCCTAGCCACATGATATCACATATATAGTAGCCAGGCTACCATATTCTATTTTCAGATACAGTACATTTTTCAGCCAAATCTCCTACATATGAGATGCTCAGATGAGTAGTTATGTCGGATCATTATTTTACTTGTGGACTATTATACTCTCCCATGTCAAGACCGAGTCTTAGGACACTTAGATTTAAGAACTGATGTATATTTACAGAGCAGTTATTGATGCCCAGATTTATATCAGTATTTTCTTATTGGACAGATGATGGTTCATATGGATTATATCTATATGATTATGACTCAACTTTTATTATATTGTGTTATGGCTATCATTGCTCTTATACTCATTTTTGTGACATGTATTAACATGTAGTGTCATGATCTGGCGGTCATAATTATATGGACTTGGATGTATTTTGTATTATGTANCCTAATCTATACACATTGGTTTTACCCTCCTTAGGGGGAATAGAGGTAGTCATTCCCACCATTGTTTTGGCTTGTTAGTGTTGGCTTCATCATTCACTGTCTCCACCCATCCATTACTTTCCAGTTTTATTGTAACTTGACTTACTACTTGACTTCTGGCATGGAGGTCCTTTCCCCGCTAGAACCCTTGTTGGACAAGCCTCCCTGTTTATATTGTGCCTTGGCTCTGAGTTGGTGACAGAACTTACCTCTGGTGAGTTGGATTGTATGCCTAAATCATTCTAGTCGATTATCCCGATGTTTGGCACTGTGCAGAACTCCCCCTGGTCACTTGAGATGTTGTTGGCTAAAACTGAAAGCTCATGTACTACTTGTGTTGGAAAATGTTATATATGCGCCCATGGAAAATGAAAATGCTAAGCTGTGTTTCTTAACATATGTGAAAAAGGGCAAGAGCAATGAAATTGTAATATCCCAAATCCCGATATTTTCTAATTCTATGCAAATATACTGAAACAGCCGAGCATGCAAACTACCATGCAAAATTCCATATTTTATAGCAAAATTAGGGTTAGGGTTTGTAGGATAGAATGAACACTTACCACTGATAAGCTGGCTAGAATGCTCCTGAGAGAATATGCATGCATCAAGCGCTGAATCGGAGATGACCTGGTATCTTCTGCTTTCGGTGATACCCCAGCAGCACGAACCCCAAATCAGCGAAGGGTGACGTTTTCAGTGAAGGAGGTGTCCGATGAAGCTGATGATTTGCAGGACTGATAGCCTTCCCGTGCCGGAGAGAATGCCTGGCACATGCGGAAATTCTGAGGTCTCTAGGCAGGCTAGCGAATTGTTCTAGAGGTGCAACTGCTCACGCCCCCTGATCCCGAAATGGATGATAACTGCTCAGGATGAGCACGATTGGATCTGATAATCACCGAGTACTGGAGTATGATACCGATGATGAGAATGGTGCTTGGGTTTCGAAGGTAAACTGAGATCTAAAAACCCAGTGAATGATTTGGGCCTTTAGACTCAAAACCCCTTACGGCTGCACACGTGCCCCTGCAACAATCTCTGTTGTATACTGGATAACTATGAATAAATGGAAGAGCAAATGGTGAACCTGTATGGATTACCTTAGATGAGACTAGGGCAGATATCTCACTACCGAAACCCCGCTAGCTAAAGACGCCGTCTCCAACCCCAACTATTGTGTCGCACGTTGTGCTGCTACTCAAGAGCTCCAAAATCAATAATCATCAAAAGTAAAGTCTCCATTCACTTTATCTTTCTTTTATAACTTTCAACTGCGAAAACCCTAACTTTTGACCTTATTAGGTCAATTTAACTTATAATTTGTAGTTGACTTGCATGCATGCGCATGGAGACTTAATTGAGTTAATGCATCATTAAATAATGCTTAGATGTCATGCATGTCACTTTTAGGGTTTGCATGCATGTCATTTTTAGGGTTTGCATGCATGTCACTTTTGGGAACATTACAGTCCTCCCTCGCCAAAGATTGCTTGTCCTCAAGCAATGCCAACGCAAATCCACAATCAATCAACTGAACCAACTGAATCCGAGGATGATCCCAGGGTCCCAAATTATCCTAGGAGATTTGTAGCACCCTCTACTCAAAACATTGCACTGTACGGTACCATCACCAAAGACCTCCTGAAAGCACCCTCTAGCAATCACTAAACTGTCAGTCACTGTAATCCCAGGGTCCCAAATCAATCTGAGAATTGCAGAGGTCAAAATGCATCCACCGCTACCCTGCGTAGTATCGACACAAGGAGCATCATGTAGACTCCCAAGTAACGCCATCAGTAAACACTGTATCCATCCCTCATAAGGTCTTCCGCCTGGATCCCAGTGCAAACTTGTGCATATTTCATCCCAAATATATGAAGGCTCTTGTGGGACTATACCCTTGGCTAGGAATGTCTTCCCAAGAATCGCCCACTCAATAGAACACCAACTCTTAATCTCTCTCCAATCCAACCCCCGAAAAGTACCTTGTCCATAAGCACAAACACAAGGAATAATCCTACCAAGCTGGCATTCTACCCTTCTGATTTCAACTAGAATGCTCATATACTACTGGTCAATTTCTCGATCCTGGCCAACCTGTAAAAACCATCCACCATTATGCAAATGTGGACTCAAGCTACTGCAAGCCATGTCTATGTACTCCTTAAGAGGACTACTTTGAAATGCAATAGTATGTTTCTTCTGCTGCCCCATCAAGGAATCCAACTGCTCTTCAATACTAGACAACCCGACCTCTGACTCGGTACATACAACTCGAAGAATTGTAAGCTCCACATCTCGCTGTACTATGGTGTCTCGAAGTATCTTGATCCTCTCTTTCATCGCTAGAATGCTTTCTTTAACCCATTCAATCTTCTTTCGGTGACTATCATCTGGAAGCTCTATCTCATACATGTATAAACTCTCCCTAACCTCCATGTGTGACTGCTCATTGTCTCAACTGCTGTGCTCATTGCCTTGCACCTCATGTATTTCGCCTGTCATAACTGTTTGGATTCGTGCTGTAGTTGATGAAGAGTGTACCAACTCCAACTCATCACATGGTTTGTCCACAATCTGACTAGCAAATGTGCTTGTGTCGCTAGACTCACAGGATGGCCCTAATGCTATCTCCTCATGCACATCCTTATCATGTACTGTTAACTCCAAATGAAGCTCACCAACAACCTGTACTTCATGCTCATCTTTCTTCACTCCCCCAACTATGCCTTTAACGAGATCCTCATCCAAATGCAAAGTAGCCAATTTAATGGCATCTGTCTCAATCATGGGGTTGAGCTGGAAGTATGTATCCAACTTCTGCACCCAATTCCTGGCTGGGCCACCCCGGGTGCCCTCAAAGGTACGGATAGTCAGTTTCCCTACGGTGCGTTGTAACTCATAGTTCTAGGTGAATGGCCTATTGTAAGCTTTAGGTTTGTTCTTACATTTAAAGTGGCAGAAGTCGATGAAGGTCATGGTTGAATGGAAGTCCTCTCCTAAAGCTCTATATTCTCTCAGATATGCACTCATGGATTCTTCTGGTTCTGCTTGTGCTAGAGGCACTGCAGCTGGACTATCTTAGAATTGAGGCATGGTAGATCGGAAAAGCTTGTATATAAGGGGATGGCTCTGCATGTTGGTATGTAAGTGCTCCCTACTACTACTGGTGGATACCCTATCACTGTTGGGAAATATGGGACTCTGTGGGGTCGGCCCATTCTTCTCAGTCATTTGCCTGAAGGTGCTCATCATTTCTTTTTGCCCATTAGTGAGTTCTTTTATGGCTGATATGAGACTATCGAAAGTTGTTTTATCATCATCGGCCATTGTTTCTTTGCCTTTTCCAAACTGATATTCTCTATTCTCCAAATCTACGTCCTCTAACTCCTCTTCTCTGTGTCCTGTGAGTAATGTTGTATGGGCCTTCTGAATTCATTTATATTTTTGTGTGCCCACAGCTGGCAAAGAAAATAGCTCTGATACCACTGTAATATCCCAAATCCCGATATTTTCTAATTCTATGCAAATATACTGAAACAGACGGGCATGCAAACTACCATGCAAAATTCCCTATTTTATAGCAAAATTAGGGTTAGGGTTTGTAGGATAGATTGAACACTTACCACTGATAAGCTGGCTGGAATACTCCTGAGAGAATATGCATGCATCAAGCGCTGAATCGGAGATGACCTGGTATCTTCTGCTTCCGGTGATACCCCAGCAGCACGAACCCCAAATCAGCTAAGGGTGACGTTTTCAATGAAGGAGGTGTCCGATGAAGCTGATGATTTGCAGGACTAATAGCCTTCCCGTGCCGGACAGAATGCTTGGCACATGCGGAAATTCTGAGATCTCTAGGCAGGCTAGCAAATTGTTCTAGAGGTGCAGCTACTCACGCCCCCCTGATCTCGAAATGGATGATAACTGCTCAGGATGAGCACGATCGGATCTGATAATCACCGGGTACTAGAGTATGATACCGATGATGAGAGTGGTGCCTGGGCTTCGAAGGTAAATTGAGATCTGAATACCCAGTGAATGATTTGGGCACATGTGCCTCTGCAGCAATCTCTGTTGTATACTGGATAACTATGAATAAATGGAATTGCAAATGGTTAACCTGTATGGCTTACCCTAGATGAGACTAGGGCAGATATCTCACTGCCGAAACCCCGCAAGCTGAAGACGCCGTCTCCAACCCCAACTGTTGTGCCGCACGTTGTGCTGCTACTCAAGAGCTCAAAAATCAATAATCATCAAAAGTAAAGTCTCCATTCACTTTATCTTTCTTTTATAACTTTCAACTGCGAAAACCCTAACTTTTGACCTAATTAGGTCACTTTAACTTCTAATTTGCAGTTGACTTGCATGCATGCGCATGGAGACTTAATTGAGTGCATGCATCATTAAATAATGCCTAGATGTCATGCATGTCACTTTCAGGGTTTGCATGCATGTCACTTTTGGGAACATTACAGAAATGCTAAAATACCCCTTGAAGGGTATAAGAAAAGGTCCAAAAAAGCAATGGTTAAATATATGCTATATCCAAATATTGTTGACCTTATAAATTTGAATATGTCTCGGATGAAAGCTGCGATTAGCTGTGCTTTTAAGCACTGGTGAAGTCCCAAAGAGTCATATAGGCCAAAAAGGCCATGGAAATAAAATTGATGGTCCTAATGAAACTGGATCAAACTTGATGTAGACATGATGCCTAAGTTGAATAAGCACTCTCTGAACAACTCAACCATTTGTGAGGCACCGCCATTCCTTGTGTTGTTGTTTGTCCGGCAGGTGGTTATAGTGAGTATTTCCCTGCCATATTTAAAGTGTCATGATATTAAGTAGGAAGTCATCCTTTGCCCTAACCTTGTAAATTTCATCATTCACCCTTCACTAGCAAATTGACTACAACTATGAAGTGAGTATAGTCCTGAAAGTCTAGTCTGAGTAATAATAAATAAGGCCCTATATATGTATTTGGTTGATGTACCGTCAGTGAAATGACTGCCACTTGTTGTGATTGTTGCTTAAATGATTTGTAGAGCATGTCTTAGCCTTATAGCACTTGCAGCAGATGGATGATAGTCTGAGTTATATTATTGGTATCTGGTCATTTACAGATGATTATATTGTCTATTGGATGTTGTTGATGATCAGGTAGAGACCTAGAAAGGGTATGAGTATACACCCTAGATGGATTTGGACTCTCTGAGTCTAATGAGACAGTTTATTTTAAGTTCTGAGCACTTGCAGAGATGATCAGGCTCATTTTACCTTTCTAATGCAGTTTTGCTTCACAGGATGATCTGTCTGAGCAGGGAGATGTTTCATTTGCATCTCCTAGGGTATTGTATGGGGCATAGGGGGTGCAGCCACTTGATTGTACCATAGTACCCCCATCCCAGAGAGCCTGGGGGGCTCAGTTTGACAACGCAGGCACCCTAGGAGGCTGTTTTGGCAGGCTCACATTTCCCAAGGCAAATTAAAAAATGATTAAATGGCTATTGAAGAAATCGATTTGGGCTACTGAGGCAAGGAAATGACATGGGATGAGTCATGATGATGAGAGTGATGTCCTTCACACCTTCTCCAGCAGTTGCAGCACCTGATTGGGCCCACACCTATTTTTGGGGCATTTTTATATTTTTTTTCTGGAACTTTTGGGAGGCTCACGATTTCCTCAAAGAGACACAAGGTCAAAAATTAAAATATTATATTATTTTATTGTGCCATGGGGCACCCAGAGAGAGTTAGTTAACACTCCATGGACCCACCATGTGCTTCATTTATTACTTGTTGAGTGGGGTACCCTCTTTATGCGTGATCTAGTCCACTTTGGTACTTTATGGTTATATTGATCCATGTATTGTATGTTGAGCTCATCTCAACCATTGATTACAACATTTTATCTTTTAACCTTAGCCACTCGTTTTGAAAGTGGTTAGGATTTTGGTTCTCTCATTTCTATTTAAAGCAGAGAGCTTTTCATTTGTAAAGGGTCTCTGGCTCTTGGATCTTATTAATATAAATATATTTTTGTGGATATTTTCTAGATCTGCTTTGCATCTGATGTTCTTCGATGGTGATTGAAAAGTCTTTTGCTTCTTAGCATTCGGGAAATTTTTATGAGATCTATATTTTTTGGGGATCATTGTTTTGTCTACAGGAGGACGACTTCAGCTTGGGTGTTTTTGCAAGGGGACCTCAACTCACTTGGATTGTCTTCGTTTTTTATGATTGTCTTGGATTGTCTAGACACACTTATCCTAAGTTTTGAATGATTATTTTTCTCTCAACTAAATATTTCCTCAAAATTAATAAATGAGGAATATTTAATTGAAGTAATCATTATTTTATTAAATGGAGAAAATCAAAATATCTCCAAAAAAGACCAAATTAAATTTAATAAACGGCTAATTAGCTCTGCACGGATTATCAGAGGAGATTCCAATCATCATCAATGAGTTTTGAGTCTATATCGGAGTGCGACAGTTAACTCTCCCTCAGGATTTGTGCCTCTCTTCCTCATGTGCGTGAATTGCCTCTTGTGGATGCTTGTGGTTGGCCGGGTGATAAGACCGACGAGGATTGAGGCCACCTCACCCCCCTCATTACTCCGCAACTTAGTTACAACTTAGTCAGGCATCAGTTCAACTCTGAATCAATTGTCAAAGCTTCAGTCTGATTTAGGGTTTTAGCTTCTCTCTTTTTGTATAAAAGCGGGTCTCTTGTTCCCATTTGCATATGGAGAATTTGCAAGAGAACTCTGCCCATTTTGTAACTGATATTTGTTTAATGGAATAAAACTGACTTTGGAGGTCTATGCATGGGCTCTTTGTGTTCATGATTTTCATCTTGCGAGGTGATACCTTTCCTACTCTCTTTCTTTGGTAAATATATGATCATTTCTAGCTTAGGAGGGCTATAAATCTAGCACATTAGGGTAACTATTTAGCGTCTTAATTTGGTTATCTATGCAATGTCTAGTGAATGTCTGAATTGAACGGGAAGTAGTTAGTTATACCATTGTGTTTCAGACGTTTATTTCATCATGCATTCTAGCACTTGATCTTGTTTGTTGTTGTTTGAGTGTGTGTTTCAAAGATCATCAAAGGAGGAAGAGTTGAAGCTCAACCATTTCTTCACACAAGAGTTTTTAATCTAACATTTTCACCATTGCAGGGTCTACAAAGCGCTTACTTCCAACTCAAAAAATACGGCTAAAAGAAGCTCTTTCTTATCCTTCATACATCAAATCAAAATTTAAAACTTTTTCTTTGGTTATAAGATCCACCGTTGCTTCTTCTTTTCTTCCTTCTATTGCCTCTTTTTCTACATCATTTTCACCTTCCTTGCTTCTCTTCTCCCTCATTGTTTTACCTTTTTATTGAGCACACGTCCCGCAGTTGGAACTAGATGTTATACACTAATTCTGCACTTAGTGGATTTCTATTGAGCCGCCAGTTATTGATCAACATGATGAATGTTCATCTCCAGACTTCAGAAGTGCAAAGTGCTTCAATTAGCCAATTTTGGCTAGCCATTTTTAATTTTTTCTTAAAATGACCATGCCCCTTATGGTTGTAATAAACTGTGCTAGTAGGGGTTTTGAGTGGCTAGGTCTCCTAAGACTTAATTTTCAACTAAGGTATTCCAGGGAGTTTTTTCCCTTGTCGATTGTTCTTTGCCTTTAGCCGAGTAATAATCAATGAGTTTTTCTCCCGCTTCCTCCAAAGCTGAAATGCACGATTTTGAAATTTGGACCTTGGGGGGTTATTAGAGTCCAATTGATGAATATGAACCTACTAGACACTATTTGTATGTTCTATGGTCATTTCCTAAGCCTCGGGATGCATTAAAACATTGTTCGAAAAAAAAATTCCAGAACACGTAGCACTTTTTATTTTTTTATTTTTTGACTAAAGAGAAATAATTAAAAATTTCAATTAATTAAACCATTTTTACTATGGTTTAATTGAAAATTTTCAATTTGTAATAATTAAGTGGTCCAGGGAGTGTTTTTGGCAAATAAAGACTTGTTTTCTAAAACCCAACACATTCATTTAACTCCTAGACACACTTATCCTAAGTTTTGGACGATTATATTCTTTCAACCAAATATTTCCTCAAAATTAATATATGAGGAATATTTAATTGAAATAATCAATATTTTATTAAATGAAGAAAATCAAAATATCTCCAAAAAAGACCAAATTAAAGGGCTAATTATTGTTATCACCAACCCTGTAGTTGCCTATGTATGATGGATCCAGGATGGATGGTAGAGGGGAAAACAACTTGGGAGGTGGAACCAGGACTACCTAGACTCCCAAATGGATGGTTGTCATGTCAATCAAGGCAGTCTTCGCTTTATGTTATCTAAGTCCAAGACAACAACGAAAAAGACCCGAATCTGCTTCGGACAAAAGAGATTAAACCTAGACACCAAAACAGATCAAATGTGGCTTTGAGGTACGTAAGGTGTAAGGTGAATGGAAACCCTAGCTCTAAGGTTTAAGTACTAGCAACTGAAGAAGACGACCACTGTCTTGGGAAACGTAACTGTGACAGGGTAAGCCGGGACAGAGTTCGGGCTGTCTTGTAACAAGGAGATAGACTCAATGAAGGATATGAAAGTATCATGTAACCTGAGTTATCAAGGAATGGTCAACTTTCGGCGAAAGAGCTCAGGAAAGGCTAGCACTATGCTTGGAGATCATTGCCTATTCAGCCTTGGGTATTGGAGTCAGTATCAACACAGCGTTTCAGTGAACCCTCCTTGGATATGTCCTGATCTATGGACCTAGAAAAGGATTTGGCCCGGAAGATTCAGGTTACATAAAAATCAACAGAAGGAGGGCAAACGCTAGTGTTTGGAGAGGCAGATCTGCAGATCCAGAGCCACCAGGAAACTATCAGCTCAACGTTGGAGTGGAAATGAGATCAGGATGACCCGATTTACAAACCCAAATCAGAAAATTTTAGGAAAAATTAGATCTGGAAAAGTCAAAATATGATGAGGGGGGCTAGAAGGCTGAAAGTCAGTTTTTTAGATCTAGGGCAACCTGGCATGAATTAGCTCAGCGTTGGGGGTGATTTGGACTGTGTGAGACCCGATCTATCAGTCTATGAAGTCAGAAATCAGAAAAAGTCAACCCTAGCAGGTCAAATTTTCAGTGGGGGCGCTATGCAGTTTTCAAGCTAAAAATCAGATCTAGGTCAAACTAGCAGGAATTTGACCAGCGCTACAGTAGATTCAGTGAAGGGGAGGGCCGATCTATGAAACCCAACAGTGGTTTGGCCAAAGATTGGACAGTTCTCAAATTTAGTATTTTTTAAGGGTTTTTTAATATTTTAAGGGTTTTCAGAAAGATGGAAAGAAAACAGGTACAATGGATTCAGATCTGTAAAAGAGAAGAAAATTACCTGTTGGATCGTACCTGAAAATGCTTGTAGAAGTCTTAAGAGAGATGATCCTTGCTATCTCGATCAATTCTGGAAGATCCAAGTGATTTATATCACAAATGTAAACCCCAAGCCACCAATGCGCCCCCTACCCTGCATGAGCAAACGTCAACAATATCAGATTTGCTAAGACAAGATACAGAAACCAAATGCTATAGGAAAGTAAAACGAAGTAATCATAGATCACAATGACACTAACAAAAACCCCTTGATCCAAAACGAAGATAACCGAACGAGTTGAGGTCCCCCTACAAAAACGCTCCAACCAAAACGCCCTCCTGTAGACAAGACAATGATAGCGGAAAAAATATAGATCTCACATGAACTTCCACAATGCTAGGAACCAGAAGACCATCGAATCACCATTTGAGAACATCAGATGCACAGCATATCCAAAAAATATTCATAGAAAAATCTTTCTATTATTCAGATCCAAGAGCCAAAGACCCCTTACAAATGAGAAGCTCTCTCCTTTAAATAGAAATGAGACAACCAGAATCATAACCGAATCCTAACCACTTTCAAAACGAGTGGCTAAGATTAAAAGATAAAATATTCTAATCAATGGTTGAGATGAGCTCAACATACAATACATGGATCAATATAACCATAAACTACAAAAGTGGACTAAATCACCCATAAAGAGGGTACCCCACTCAACAAGAAATAAATGAAGCACATGGTGGGTCCATGGAGTGTTGACTAACTCCCTCTAGGTGTCCCCGTGGCACAATAGTATAATATTTTAATTCTTTGACTTTGTGCCTCCTTAAGGAAATCGTGAGCCTCCCAAAAGCTGCAGAAAATAATAAAAAATGCCCAAAAAATAGGTGTGGGCCCAATCAGGTGCTGCAACTGCTGGAGAAGGCATGGAGGACATCACTCTCATCATCATGGCTCATCCCATGTCATTTCCTTGCCTCAGTAGCCCAAATCGATTTCTTCAATAGCCATTTAATCATTTTTGAATCTGCCTCGGGAAACGTGAACATACCAAAATAGCCTCCTAGGGTGCCTGCGTTGTCAAACTGAGCTCACCAGGTTCTCTTGGCTAGGGGTATTATGGTACAAACAAGTGGTTGCACCCCTATGTTCCATACAACGCCCGAAGAGATCAAAATAAAACATCTCCCTGCTCAAACATGTCACCCTGTGAAGCAAAACTGCATCAAAAAGGTAAAATGAGCCTGATCATCTCTGAAAGTGTCTGAAACTGAAAATAAACTGTCTCATCAAACTCAGAGAGTCCAAATCCATCTAGGGTGTATACTCATACCCCTCTCAGGTCTCTACCTGATCATCAACCATATCCAATAGACAATATAACCATCTGTAAATGATCAGATACCAATAATATAACTCAGACTATTATTCATCTGCTGCAAGTGCTACAAGGCTAAGACATGCTCTACAAATCATTTAAGCAACAATCACAACAAGCAGCAATCATTTCAGTGGCGGTACATCAACCAAATACATATATAAGGCTTTATTTATTATTACTCAGACTAGACTTTCAGGACTATATTCACTTCATAGTTGTAGTCAATTTGCTAGTGAAGGGTGATGGATGAAATTGACAAGGCTAAGGCAAAGGATGACTTCCTACTTAAGATCATGACACTTTGGATATGGAAGGGGAATACTCACTATAACCAATGCCGGACAAACAACAACACAGGGAATGGCAGTGCCTCACAAATGGTTGAGTTGTTTAGAGAGTGCTTATTCAACTTAGGCATCATGACTACATCAAGCTTGATCCAGTTTTATTAGGATTATCAATTTTATTTCCATGGCCTTTTTTGGCGTATATGACCCTTTGGGACTTCACTAGTGCTTAAAAGCACAGCTAATCGCAGCTTTCATCAGGGACATACTCATATTTATAAAGTCAGCAATATTTGGATATAGCATATTTTTAACCATTGCTTTTTTGGACATTTTCTTATACCCTTCAAGGGGTATTTTAGCATTTCATTGCTCTTGCCCTTTTTCACATATGTTAAGAAACACAGTTTTAGTATTTTCATTTTCCATGGGCGCATATATCATATTTCCAATACAAGTAGTACATGAGCTTTCAGTTTTAGCCAACAACATCTCAAGTGACCAGGGGGAGTTCTGCACAGTGCCAAACATTGGGACAACCGACCAGAATGATTTAGGCATACAATCCAACTCACCAAAGGCAAGTTCTGTCACCAACTCAAAGCCGAGACACAATATAAACATGGAGGCTTGTCCAACAAAGGTTCTAGCGAGGGAAAAGGTCCTCCATGCCATAAGTCAAGAAGTCAGTCGGGTTGAAAATAAACTGGAAGGTAATGGATGGGTGAAGACAATGAATGATGAAGCCAACACTAGCAAGCCAAAACAATGGTGGGAATGACTAACTCTATTCCAGTGTTGCAAACATCGGCGCGGCGAAAAAATCGGCAGGGTCCAGGAAACATCGTTTTGGGATATCTCGGCAAAACATCGGCAAACATCGGGAAAAAATCGG
>LPNX010666258.1:240912-280844 GCA_001517045.1 Pseudotsuga menziesii
GAAGCCACATAGTTCGCAGCGTTGTCCGTTATCACTTGGACAACATGCTGCGGCCCAATCTCTTGGATGAACTCATCCAACAAGCCACATAGTAAAACTGCATCTTTGACATGTGCAGATGCATCCACAGATCTCATGAACATAGTCCCCCTGGGGCAATGAACTAAGAAGTTGAGAAGTGTCCTACCCCTCATATCGGTCCAACCATCCGACATCACACTGCGTCCTGTTAATTCCCATGATCTTTGAAGCTCCTCCAATCTGCAAGTGCAATCAGCCTTTTCATCCTGAAGGATGGGCCCTCTCAACTCCTCATAAGTAGGGGGCTTGAACCCCCCTCCAACTAAAGCAGCCGCCTCAAACATTTGGACATAAAATGGGTTCTTTGCAAAGTTAAATGGAATAGCACTCCATAACAAGCATCGACCAATAAGTTTGTGTGCGTCATTCTTTTCCTTTACCTTCACCATGGACCTTATAGAAGGTTGTCCACCAGGGCTGCATCTTGAAGATACCATGAAAGGCGATGCGGACTGCTATGTGGAGTGGGTATCGGTATCTAGGCTTATCCCACTAGCCCCTACTCCTGCTGCGGACCCGGATCTTGAAGCAAGTTGATTCCTCACAGCCTCCTTGTATTGTTTCCTTAGCCCTGTGCCCTCAATCGCTTGTGTGGCCTTAGCAATGATTTCCGGAGTTGTTTCTTTGCAAGGACCCACATCATGCCCTGCTATTTGTGCAAGGTGGTATTTCAGCCTACTTATCCCTCATGTCATTCTTTTCCCACATAGATTGCAAGTGAGAATTTGTCGATTGACCGGGTCAATAGGTGAGCCCCACTCCCAAAATGGATCCAAAGCCTTTGGCATCTTGATACTTTGAAGTTTGAAGTTTGAACCTAAGGCAAGAAAAAACATATTTTTCAGCATATGTGATTATTGAAAATGTAAAAGTTTAAAAGTGAAACACAAGAAGAATTCCAAGAAATATTGAGCATTCAACCATTAATTTGATGAGGAAAAATACATAGACATTTTTATAAGGATTTATAAGGAATCTAGGGAAAGATAAAAAATGCCAAAACGTTTTTTGGCATGCAAGCAACAAAAAAATACATAACAGTTGGAAAAAAAAAGCTTAAAACCCCATAAAAATCGTTTTTAAAGATAGACAATTACATGGCAAATTAAATCAGCAACAATCCCTCTTGGAAAAGTGAGAAATGATGGGCAAATTGTTTACTTACCTTCAGCTGTGGAAAAAACCCCAAATGGCAAGATCCAATCTTCAATTTGATGCTTGATGGCAAAGAAAATGATGGCTAAATTTGTTGTTGATCTCTTGAACCCCTCTTCACTTGCCCTCCTAAACTCTTTGTTCACCTCCTACTCCACTGTCGGACTCAAAATGAAAAAAAAAAATGAAAAAAACAGACTTTAAAACCCACTTTTTCGCCCCTGTCCGCGGCCGGCCGATTTTTTCGGTCGACTCGCGATTTCTCGGGACGAGAAATCGGCAAAATCTCGGCAAAATATCGGAAAAAAGCGGTCCGATTTTTTATGGCGATTTTTTGAAGAAAAATCGGGACATCAAAAAAATCGCGATTTTTCAGATTTCGGCCGATTTATCGGCAATGTTGGCAACACTGCTCTATTCTCCCTAAGAAGGGTAAAACCAATGAGTATAGATCAGAAACTTCAAAGTCAGAGTAGGGACATCAATACATAAATACAAATACATCCAAGTCCATATTATTATGACTGCCAGATCATGACACCACATGTTAATACAAGTCACAAAGATGAGTATAAGAGCAATGATAACCACAACATAATATAAAAAGTTGAGTCATAATCATGCAATATAATCCATCTGAAACATCATCTGTCCAATGAGAAAGCACTGATATACATCTGGACATCAATAACTGCTCTGTAATGACTAAATGGCTACATCCGTCCTCAAATCTGATTGTCCTGAGACTCAGTTCTGACATGGGAGAGTATAATGGTCCACTAATACAATAATGATCCGTCAAAACTGCTCATCTCAACATCTCATATGTAAGAGATCTGGCTGAAAAAATATATTGTCTGAATAAAATATGGTAGCCTGGCTACTATATATGTGATAACATCTGGCTCCAACTGGGACAAGTGCTCTGCTGAAAAGAGCGCTTGAGAACCTCAGAATCTCTGCTACTCGCACTCTGCTTCTCGCATCCTCGATCAATCCATCCAGCTCTGCAACCACTACCAAGGATGTCCCTGACTACCTGCAGCATGTCCAGAGCTATACCAACGTCACAGACCGGTCGTCAGAACAATATGTGGATAATATATAAAATACTGAAATTAAAGATGCGTGAAACTAAAAAGCAGAAAATAAATCTAATCTATAACCATAACTTTCAATAAAAATTTGATTTTTTATTTTGCAGGATAAAAAAATTATACCAAGAGCTTCAAAAGTGAGCTTCAGGCAACAAAGCAAGATTCTATACTACTGTCGGGAAAGGCTTATTCAGGTCCTATCTACTCTACTCTAACCAGTTTAAGAGAGTGTTAGGTAAAATCATAAATCCAATGTAACCACTTGCTAAACGAATCTATTGAGCTTTCTTTACAGTTAATGATACAACAAATCAACGATGGCTTGTAAGTAATGTGAATGAAAGTTGAAGCCATTATAACTTGTTGTTTAAAAATCGAAGAAAGATGTGGATAAAGAGAAAGGAAATCATGCCAGGGATGAGGTCGACTGTTGCAAACTTCCTCCACCCATAGATCGATAGGATCATGAAAGGTATGCAAGTTTGTTCTTGATGGAAGAAGACAATATGATTCATGACTTGGCCACTCCAAACAGTTCTTTGTTTTCTCCTCTACCCTACTAGGACTTTCAATTCTATTCACTCCAGAAGAAATGGGAAAATGAAATAGGGACAAGTTGTAATGCAATGAAACTGTGAATGAGATCAAGCCCAGTTGTTGTTTAAAAATGGAGAAAAGATGAAATTGATCCTTATACACCTTCTCCGGCCATCGATAATACAGATTTACAAATTGAAAAAATTTATTGAATACGGATGACTGAGAAGAGACATGAAGTGCATTTTTCCCCACTTACGTGATAATGTTTTAACTCCTCATTCAAAATTTCGAAAGTAACAACTTGATTAAACGACAAACCCATACAAGAAGACTTGAAGAGTTGGGACGGGAGGGCAGATTGAAAACTTTTTCCCAGAATTGATCTCAGAATTTGATGAGAGGAAAGAGCATTTAAAATAATTCCAGGAGTGATTTCCAGATTCGAAACAAGGTCAGTACCCACACATTGAACCAACATATTCTGATTAATGATTGGACGAAGAATTCTATCGATACTATCAGGTCAAGGCTCCTCATTGCAATGTTCTTGATCAAGTTCCCTTGTAATCGTATCATTATGTGATTGTTCTTCTTTAAGCTCTAGATAAGGAAAAACATCAATAAGCTCAGTTTTAGTTTCCTTATCACTCTTATAGGCATACTCTTCAATCACAATATGACCACAAGATTGCTCTTTATTAATTTCAACCTCTTCTTCTGCAGTGATATGATCAAGGTCTGAATCTAGATTCGGATAGGTTGGACACTGACTCAAATTATCATCAATTAAGCAATGACTATGGAGTTACTCTTTTAAAAGCTCTTGAATGCCCTTACCCATGGAAGGCTTAATTAAAGATGTTTCTTGATAGTGATCATTTTGTTCTCCTCCTTGAGCTAATGATGACAAGATTTTAATAAGTTCCCCCTCTATATCAATATCAATGTCATAATCCTGAAAGATCGAGATTTGATCATCGCCACTCTCTTGCATCGAAGAGTCATTCAAAGGCATGTCCACAATTGGATCGAGAGGAGGAATCAGTTTGATGAGGAATAACGTCAGTTATCTCATCATGGTTATCCTGATTATCTTTATCAAATTCATCTTCAACAACACAATCATTATTTGGATGTATGCATTCATCAATGCTTTCACCCCATTCTTTTCTTAATAAATCGGTAAACATGTCGTATCCGGTGATGGATCCTGGTGCTAATGTGTATAACCCATAATCGGCGTTACCTCCTAAGGATTCACAAAGGGCTCGCATATAGACATCTTCATGTTCTGCGCCCATGGATTCCATATAACACCAACAAGCATCCAAGTGGCTTTCAAATGATTCAGTTGAATTTGCAAAGAAACGAGGCAACCCTTTAATATATCTTTTTGGCATAGGATGAGGTGCCTCATAGATTTCAGAGAAGTCCAGACGAGATAGCAGTTGCCTTTTAAGCTTGGTTGGATTTTCCTTGATTTTGTTGAAAAATTGGACAAATAAATTTGACTTCATTGTAAAGAATAGGATGTTCTAGGAACTTAAGATTAATATGTTGGATACGGTCCTCAGTGGAGTCGCAGGGTGGAGTCGCCAGGTGAACCACACAAGTAATTCACCAATAAAAGATATGTCGTAGGGAAAGGTGAGGTATGTCGAACTAGGGTAGGTCTCTACCTCCCCAGCAACAACGCCAAAATGTTGGCAAAGAGAACGGGAGTATAGCTTGAGGAAAAATGTCGAACCAGGGTAGGCCTCTACCTCCCCGGCAACGTCACTAAAATGTTATCACCAACCTTGTAGTTGCCTATGTATGATGGATCCAGGATGGATGGTAGAGGGGAAAACAACTAGAGAGGTGGAACCAGGACTGCCTAGACTCCCAAATGGATGGTTGTCACGTCAATCAAGGCAGTCTTCGCTTTATGTTATCCAAGTCCAAGACAACAACGACGGAGACCCGAATCTGCTCTCGACAGGAGAGATCAGACCTAGACACCAGAACAGATCAAATGTGGCTTTGAGGTACGTAAGGTGTAAGGTGAATGGAAACCCTAGCTCTAGGGTTTAGGTACTAGCAACTGATGAAGATGACCACTGTCTTGGGAAACGTAACTGTGACAGGGTGAGCCAGGACAAAGTTGGGACTGTCTAGTACAGAGGAGATAGACTCGATGAAGGATATAAAAGTATAATGTAACCTGAGTTATCAAGGAATGGTCAACTTTCGGGGAAAGAGGTCAGGAAGGGCTAGCGCTATGCTTGGAGATCAGTGCATGTTCAGCCTTGGGTAATAGATTTAGTATCAATACAGCGTTTCAGTGAACCCACTGGGATATGTCCTGATCTATGGACCCAAAAAAGGATTTGGTCCGAAAGATTCAGGTTATAGGAAAATCAACAGAAGGAGGGCTGGCTCTAGGGTTTGGAGAGGCAGAGATGCAGATCCAGAGCCACCAGGAGACTATCAGCTCAGCGTTGGAGTGGAAATGAGATCAGGATGACCCGATCTACAAACCCAAATCAGAAAATTTCAGGAAAAATCAGATCTGGAAAGTCAAAATCTGATGAGGGGGGATAGGAGGCTAAAAGTCAGTTTTTCAAATCTAGGGCAACCTGGCATGAACTAGCTCAGCGTTGGGGGTGATTTGGACTATGTGAGACCCGATATATCAGTCTATGAAGTCAGAAATCAGAAAAAATAAAAACCCTAACTGATCAAATTTTCAGTGGGGGCGTTATGCAGTTTTTAGACTAAAAATTAGATCTAGGTCAAACCAGCAAGAATTTGACCAGCGCCGCAGTAGATTCAGTGAAGAGGAGGCCCGAGCGATGAAACCCAGCAATGGTTTGGCCAAATATCGGACAGTTCCCGAATTTAGTATTTTTTAAGGGTTTTTTAGTATTTTAAGGGTTTTTTAGTATTTAAAGGGTTTTCAGAAAGATGGAAGGAAAACAGGTACAATGGACTTAGGTCTATCAAAGAGAAGAGAATTACCTGTTGGATCGTACCTGGAAATGCTTGTAGAAGTCTTAACAGTGATGATCCTTGCTATCTCGATCAATTCTGGAAGATCCAAGTGATTTCTATGACAGATGTAAACCCCAAGCCACCAATGCGCCCCCTACCCTGCATGAGCAAACGTCAACAACATCATATTTGCTAAGACAAGATAAAGAAACCAAATGCTATAGGAAAGAAACCAAATGCTATAGGAAAGTAAAAGGAAGTAATCATACATCACAATGACACTAATGAAAACCCCCTAATCCAAGACGAAGATAACCGAACGAGTTGAGGTCCCCCTGCCAAAACGCTCCAGCCAAAACGCCCTCCTGTAGACAAGACAATGATAGCGGAAAAAATATAGATCTCACATGAATTTCCACAATGCTAGGAACCAGAAGACCATCCAATCACCATTTGAGAACATCAGATGCAAAGCAAATCCAAAAAATATCCACAGAAAAATATTTCTATTATTCAGATCCAAGAGCCAAAGACCCCTTACAAATTAGAAGCTCTCCTTTAAATAGAAATGAGAGAACCACAATCATAACCGAAACCTAACCACTTTCAAAACGAGTGGCTAAGATTAAAATATAAAATATTCTAATCAATGGTTGAGATGAGCTCAACATACAATACATGGATCAATATAACCATAAAGTACCAAAGTGGACTAAATCACCCATAAAAAGGGTACCCCACTCAACAAAAAATAAACGAAGCACATGGTGGGTCCATGGAGTGTTGACTAACTCCCTCTGGGTCTCTCCATGGCACAATAATATAATATTTTAATTCTTTGATTTTGTGCCTCCTTGAGGAAATCGTGAGCCTCCCAAAAGCTCCAGAAAATAATATAAAATGCCAAAAAAATAGGTGTGGGCCCAATCAGGTGCTGCAACTGCTGGAGAAGGCATGGAGGACATCACTCTCATCATCATGACTCATCCCATGTCATTTCCTTGCCTCAGTAGCCCAAATTAATTTCTTCAATAGCCATTTAATCATTTTTGAATCTGCCTCGGGAAACGTGAACCTACCAAAATAGCCTCCTAGGTTGCCTGCGTTGTCAAACTGAGCTCACCAGGCTCTCTTGGCTAGAGGTATTATGGTACAAACAAGTGGTTGCACCCCTATGTGCCATGCAACGCCTGAGAAGATCCAAATAAAACATCTCCCTGCTCAGACACGTCACCCTGTGAAGCAAAACTGCGTCAGAAAGGTAAAATGAGCCTGATCATCTCTGAAAGTGTCCGGAACTGAAAATAAACTATCTCATCAGACTCAGAGAGTCCAAATCCATCTAGGGTGTATATTCATACCCCTCTCAGGTCTCTACCTGATCATCAACCATATCCAATAGACAATATAACCATCTGTAAAAGATCAAATACCAATAATATAACTCAAACTATTATTCATCTGCTGCAAGTGCTACAAGGCTAAGACATGCTCTACAAATCATTTAAGCAACAATCACAACAAGTAGCAATCATTTCAGTGGCGGTACATCAACCAAATACATATATAAGGCTTTATTTATTATTACTCAGACTAGACTTTCAGGACTATATGCAGTTCATAGTGTAGTCAATTTGCAAGTGAAGGGTGAAGGATGAAATTGACAAGGCTAAGGCAAAGGATGACTTCCTACTTAACATCATGACACTTTGGATATGGAAGGGGAATACTCACTATAACCAATGCCTGACAAACAAAAACACAAGGAATGGCAGTGCCTCACAAATGGTTGAGTTGTTTAGAGAGTGCTTATTCAACTTAGGCATCATGACTACATCAAGCTTGATCCAGTTTTATTAAAATCATCAATTTTATTCCCATGGCCTTTTTTGGCCTATATGACCCTTTGGGACTTCACCAGTGCTTAAAAGCACAGCTAATCGCAGCTTTTATCCGGGACATACTCATATTTATAAGGTCAGCAATATTTGGATATAACATATTTTTAACCATTGCTTTTTTGGACCTTTTCTTATATCCTTCAAGGGGTATTTTAGCATTTCATTGCTCTTGCCCTTTTTCACATATGTTAAGAAACACAGTTTTAGTATTTTCATTTTCCATGGGTGCATATATAATATTTCCAATACAAGTAGTACATGAGCTTTCAGTTTTAGCCAACAACATCTCAAGTGACCATGGGGAGTTCTGCACAGTGCCAAACATCGGGACAACCGACCAGAATGATTTAGGCATACAATCCAACTCACCAAAGGCAAGTTCTGTCACCAACTCAAAGCCAAGACACAATATAAACAAGGAGGCTTGTCCAACAAAGGTTCTAGCGAGGGAAAAGGTCCTCCATGCCATAAGTCAAGAAGTCAGTCGGGTTGAAAACTAAACTGGAAGGTAATGGATCGGTGGAGACAATGAATGATGAAGCCAACACTAGCAAGCCAAAACAATGGTGGGAATGACTAACTCTATTCTCCCTAAGAAGGGTAAAACCAATGAGTATAGATCAGAAACTTCAAAGTCAGAGTAGGGACATCAATACATAAATACAAATACATCCAAGTCCATATTATTATGACTGCCAGATCATGACACCACATGTTAATACATGTCACAAAGATGAGTATAAGAGCAATGATAACCACAACATAATATAAAAAGCTGAGTCATAATCATGCAATATAATCCATCTGAAACATCATCTGTCCAATGAGAAAGCACTGATATACATCTGGACATCAATAACTGCTCTGTAATGACTAAATGGCTACATCGGTCCTCAAATCTGATTGTCCTGAGACTCAGTTCTGACATGGGAGAGTATAATGGTCCACTAATACAATAATGATCCGTCAAAACTGCTAATCTCAACATCTCATATGTAAGAGATATAGCTCAAAAAATATACTATCTGAAAAATAGAATATGGTAGCCTGGCTATAATATATGTGATAACATCTGGCTCCAGCTGGGACAAGTGCTCTGCTGAAAAGAGAGCTTGAGAACCTCAGAATCTCTGGTACTTGCACTATGCTTCACGCATCCTCGATCAATCCATCCAGCTCTGCAACCGCTACCAAGGATGTCCCTGACTACCTGCAGCATGTCCAGAGCTATACCAAAGTCACAGACCGGTCGTCAGAACAATATGTGGATAATATATAAAATACTGAAATTAAAGATTCATGAAACTAAAAAGCAGAAAATAAATCTAATCTATAACCATAACTTTCAATAAAAAATTTATTTTTTATTGTGCAGGATAAAAAAATTATACTAAGAGCTTCAAAAGTGAGCTTCAGGCAACAAAGCAAGATTCTATACTACTGTCGGGAAAGGCTTATTCAGGTCCTATCTACTCTACTCTAACCAGTTTTAGACTAGTGTTAGGTAAAATCATAAATCCAATGTAACCACTTGCTAAACGAATCAATTGAGCTTTCTTTACAGTTAATGATACAACAAATCAACGATGGCTTGTAAGTAATGTGAATGAAAGTTGAAGCCATTATAACTTGTTGTTTAAAAATCGAAGAAAGATATGGATAAAGAGAAAGGAAATCATGCCAAGGATGAGGTCGACCGTTGCAAACTTCTTCCACCCATAGATCGATAGGATCATGAAAGGTATGCAAGTTTGTTCTTGATGGAAGAAGACAATATGATTCATGACTCGGCCACTCCAAACAGTTCTTTGTTTTCTCCTCTACCCTACTAGGACTTTCAATTCTATTCACTCCAGAAGAAATGGGAGAATCAAATGGGGACAAGTTGTAATGGAATGAAACTGTGAATGAGATCAAGCCCAGTTGTTGTTTAAAAATGGAGAAAAGATGAAATTGATCTTTATACACCTTCTCCGGCCATCCATAATACAGATTTACAAATTGAAAAAATTTATTGAATACGAATGGCTGAGAAGAAACATGAAGTGCATTTTTCTCCACTTACATGATAATCCTTTAACTCGTCATTCAAAATTTCGAAAGTAACAACTTGATTAAACGACAAACCCATACAAGAAGACTTGAAGAGTTGGGACGGGAGGGCGGATTGAAAACTTTTTCCCAGAATTGATCTCAGAATTTGATGAGAGGAAAGAGCATTAAAATTAATTCCAGGAGTGATTTCCAAATTCGAAACAAGGTCAATACCCACACATTGAACCAACATATTCTGATTAATGATTGGACGAAGAATTCTATCGATACTATCAGGACAAGGCTCCTCATTGTAATGTTCTTGATCAAGTTCCCTTATAATCGTATCATTATGTGATTGTTCTTCTTTAAGCTCTAGATAAGGAAAAACATCAATAAGCTCGGTTTTAGTTTCCTTATCACTCTTACAGGCATACTCTTCAATCACAATATGACCACAAGATTGCTCTTTATTAATTTCAACCTCTTCTTCTTCTGCAGTGATATGATCAAGGTCTGAATCTAGATTCGGATAGGTTGGACACTAACTCAAATTATCATCAATTAAGCAATGACTATGGAGTTACTCTTTTAAAAGCTCTTGAATGACCTCACCAATGGAAGGCTCAATTAAAGATGTTTCTTGATAGTGATCATTTTGTTCTCCTCCCTGAGCTAATGATGACAAGATTTTAATAAGTTCCCCCTCTATATCAATATCAATGTCATAATCCTGAAAGATCGAGATTTGATCATCGTCACTCTCTTGCATCGAAGAGTCATTCAAAGGCATGTCCACTATTGGATCGGGAGAGGAGGAATCAATTTGATGAGGAATAACGTCAGTTATCTCATCATGGTTATCCTGATTATCTTTATCAGATTCATCTTCAACAACACAATCATTATTTGGATGTATGGATTCATCAACGCTTTCACCCCATTCTTTTCTTAATAAATCAATAAACATGCCGTATCCGGTGATGGATCTTGGTGCTAATGTGTATAACCAATAATCGACGTTACCTCCTAAGGATTCACAAAGGGCTCGCTTATAGACATCTTCATGTTCTGCGCCCATGGATTCCATATAACACCAACAAGCATCCAAGTGGCTTTCAAATGATTCAGTTGAATTTGCAAAGAAACGAGGCAACCCTTTAATATATCTTTTTGGCATAGGATGAGGTGCCTCATAGATTTCAGAGAAGTCCAGACGAGATAGAAGTTGCATTTTAAGCTTGGTTGGATTTTCCTTGATTTTGTTGAAAAATTGGACAAATAAATTCGACTTCATTGTAAAGAATAGGATGTTCTAGGAACTTAAGATTAATATGTTGGATACGGTCCTCAGTGGAGTCGCAGGGTGGAGTCGCCAGGTGAACCACACAAGTAATTCACCAATAAAAGATATGTCGTAGGGAAAGGTGAGGTATGTCGAACTAGGGTAGGCCTCTACCTACCCAGCAACAGCGCCAAAATGTTGGAAAAGAGAACGGGAGTATAGCTTGAGGAAAAATGTCGAACCAGGGTAGGCCTCTACCTCCCCGGCAACGTCACCAAAATGTTATCACCAAACTTGTATTTGCCTATGTATGATGGATCCAGGATGGATGGTAGAGGGGAAAACAACTAGGGAGGTAGAACCAAGACTGCCTAGACTCCCAAATGGATGGTTGTCACGTCAATCAAGGCAGTGTTCGCTTTATGTTATCCAAGTCCAAGACAACAACGAGGGAGACCCGAATCTGCTCCCGACAAGAGAGATCAAACCTAGACACCAGAACAAATCAAATGTGCCTTTGAGGTACGTATGGTGTAAGGTGAATGGAAACCGTAGCTCTAGGGTTTAGGTACTAGCAACTGATGAAGATGACCACTGTCTTGGGAAACGTAACTGTGACAAGGTGAGCCAGGACAAAGTTGGGGCTGTCTAGTACCAAGGAGATAGACTCGGTGAAGGATATGAAAGTATAATGTAACCTGAGTTATCAAGGAATGGTCAACTTTCAGGGAAAGAGGTCAGGAAGGGCTAGCGCTATGCTTGGAGATCAGTGGATGTTCAGCCTTGGGTAATGGAGTCAATATCAACACAACGTTTCAGTGAACCCACTGGGATATGTCCTAATCTATGGACCCAGAAAAGGATTTGGCCCGGAAGATTTAGGTTACAGGAAAATCAACAGAAGGAGCGCTAGCGCTAGGGTTTTGACAGGCAGATATGCAGATGCAGAGCCACCAGGAGACTATCAGCTCAGCGTTGGAGTGGAAATGAGATCAGGATGACCTGATCTACAAACCCAAATCAGAAAATTTCAGCAAAAATCAGATCTGGAAAAGTCAAAATCTAAAGAGGGGGGCTAAGAGGCTGAAAGTCAGTTTTTCAGATCTAGGGCAACCTGGCATGAACTAGCTCAGCGTTGGGGGTCATTTGGACTATGTGAGACCCGATCTATCAGTCTCTGAAGTCATAAATCAAAAAAACTCAAAACCCTAACCGGTCAAATTTTCAATAGGGGCGCTATGCAGTTTTTAGACTAAAAATCAGATCTAGGTCAAACCAGCAAGAATTTGACTAGCGCCGTAGTAGATTCAGTGAAGAGGAGGCTCGAGCTATGAAACCCAGCAGTGGTTTGGCCAAAGATCGGACGGTTCCCAAATTTAGTATTTTTTACGTGTTTTTTAGTATTTAAAGGGTTTTCAGAAAGATGGAAGGAAAACAAGTACAATGGACTTAGGTCTGCAAAGAGAAGAGAATTACCTGTTGGATCATACCTGGAAATGCTTGTAGAAGTCTTAACAGTGATGATCCTTGCTATCTCAATCAATTCTGGAAGATCCAAGTGATTTCTATGACAGATGTAAACCCCAAGCCACCAATGCGCCCCCTACCCTGCATGAGAAAACATCAACAATATCAGATTTGCTAAGACAAGATAAAGAAACCAAATGCTATAGGAAAGTAAAACGAAGTAATCATAGATCACAATGACACTAATGAAAACCCCCTGATCCAAGACGAAGATAACCGAACGAGTTGATGTCCCCTGCAAAAACGCTCCAGCCAAAATGCCCTCCTGTAGACAAGACAATGATAGCGGAAAAAATATAGATCTCACATGAATTTCCACAATGCTAGGAACCAGAAGACCATCCAATCACCATTTGAGAACATCAGATGCAAAGCAGATCCAGAAAATATTCACAGAAAAATCTTTCTATTATTCAGATTCAAGAGCCAAAGACCCCTTACAAATGAGAAGCTCTCTCCTTTAAATAGAAATGAGAGAACCACAATCATAAATGAAACCTAACCACTTTCAAAACGAGTGGCTAAGATTAAAAGATAAAATATTATAATCAATGGTTGAGATGAGCTCAACATACAATACATGGATCAATATAACTATAAAGTACCAAAGTGGACTAAGTCACCCATAAAGAGGGTACCCCACTCAACAAGAAATAAATGAAGCACATGGTGGGTCCATGGAGTGTTGACTAACTCCCTCTGGGTGTCTCCATGGCACAATAATATAATATTTTAATTCTTTGACTTTGTGCCTCCTTGAGGAAATCGTGAGCGTCCCAAAAGCTCCAGAAAATAATATAAAATGCCAAAAAAATAGGTGTGAGCCTAATTAGGTGCTTCAACTGCTGGAGAAGGCGCGGAGAACATCACTCTCATCATCATGACTCATCCCATGTCATTTCCTTGCCTCAGTAGCCCAAATCGATTTCTTCAATAGCCATTTAATCATTTTTTAATCTGCCTCGGGAAACGTGAACCTGCCAAAACAGCCTCCTAGGTTGCCTGCGTTGTCAAACTGAGCCCACCAAGCTCTCTGGGCTGGGGGTATTATGGTACAAACAAGTGGTTGCACCCCTATGTTCCATACAACGCCCTAGGAGATCCAAATAAAACATCTCCCTGCTCAGACACATCCTATGAAGCAAAACTGCATTAGAAAGGTAAAATGAGCCTGATCATCTCTACAAGTGCCCAGAACTGAAAATAAACTGTCTCACTAGACTGAGAGAGTCCAAATCCATGTAGGGTGTATACTCATACCCCTCTAAGGTCTCTACCTGATCATCAACCATATCCAATAAACAATATAACCATCTGTAAATGATCAGATACCAATAATATAACTCAGACTATTATCCATCTGTTGCAAGTGCTACAAAGCTAAGACATGCTCTACAAATCATTTAAGCAACAATCACAACAAGTAGCAATCATTTCACTGGCGGTACATCAACCAAATACATATATAAGGCTTTATTTATTATTACTCAGACTAGACTTTCAGGACTATACTCACTTCATAGTTGTAGTCAATTTGCTAGTGAAGGGTGAAGGATGAAATTGACAAGGCTAAGGTAAAGGATGACTTCCTACTTAACATCATGACACTTTCGATATGGAAGGGGAATACTCACTATAACCAATGCCGAACAAACAACAACACAGGGAATGGCAGTACCTCACAAATGGTTGAGTTGTTTAGAGAGTGCTTATTCAACTTAGGCATCATGACTACATCAAGCTTGATCCAGTTTTATTAGGATCATCAATTTTATTTCCATGGCCTTTTTTGGCCTATATGACCCTTTGGGACTTCACCAGTGCTTAAAAGCACAGCTAATCGCAGCTTTCATCCGGGACATACTCATATTTATAAGGTCAGCAATATTTGGATATAGCATATTTTTAACCATTGCTTTTTTGGACCTTTTCTTATACCCTTCAAGGGGTATTTTAGCATTTCATTGCTCTTGCCCTTTTTCACATATGTTAAGAAACATAGTTTTAGCATTTTCATTTTCCATGGGCGCATATATAATATTTCCAATACAAGTAGTACATGAGCTTTCACTTTTAGCCAACAACATCTCAAGTGACCAGGCGGAGTTCTGCACAGTGCCAAACATCGAGACAACCGACTAGAATGATTTAGGCATACATGTTGAAATATTGTAACTTCGAAGAATATTCTATATGTATCTTTTGTGGTCCCCGATGGTCCTACCGGGAGAACCACTTGTATTATCTTGTACCCCGATGATTCTAATCGGAAGAACTAATAAGAGTCATGAGGTTGTCCCCTCTAATTGTAAAGGTGGGTCATTAGCACCCTAGTGTGGTTACTTGAGCCTACATGTGTAACTCGAGCCTACATGATTAACTCGAGCCTACATGTCGGATGAGTTAATTGAAGTGAACGGATGAATATAAATAGAGGTGTAGCTCTCCTCATTTGAGCACAAACTCTCACTTGTGTAGCGCATTAGTGGAGAAGAGAAGTAGCTCGAGAAGGAGGAGGATCAGACTTTGATCTCCTTGCTGGTTTTATCTTTTATCTTTTTGGGGACATCTATATTGAGGAAGCTTTTGCTGGGTTTTTCCCTTTAGGGTTTTCCCAGGATAAATCTTTGTGTTCCTTTTGTATGGTTGTGCTTGTCTATCTTTCAGTGATCCTGTTTATATGCTTTTGTTATGAAAATGAAATGAAATACTGATGTCTTAGTTAAGCATATGAAAAGTTAACATGGTATCAGAGCCACCCTGAAAGAAGACATTGTGCAGCTACAAAAGCTAGGGCTTCTTACTTTTTGGCTCTCGCTCCACAATCGATCAGCAAAAGAAGACTAGGCTAACTCTCCATTGAAGGGCGCATCTTTCTGTCGAAGCGGAATTCGATTCCGAGCATTTTCAGTTTTCGGTGCGGGAAATTAGGGCTTCTTGCAGAAGAGGAATTTTTCAGTGAGCCCAGCATAGGATTTCTCTTCTCATCAAAATCGAAGTTTAGAGACCTGGATCAAGATTTTTGGTTGGGTGAAACTCCGAGAAAGGCAAACCCTAGTTTGACCCCGAGCTAGAAAAACCCTAAATACTAAAACTGCTAAGTTTTGGTACTTTCGCTATATTCCGATATTGGCGAAGGCTCAGGAGCTAAAAATTGCAGATGCCGAAGATAAAATCCTGATGTACATTGTGTCCAAAATTCAGCCTCAGATTCGCTATATTCTTGGAGATATGATCCCTCCAAGTTAGGGTTCCAGCCTCTTCCAGGATTCATCCATAAACAGGACACCTGGGGAGAACTGCTGTAGCTTGGGCTACAGAGATCCAAATGGAATTCCTGAAGATGTTCCAGAAAAAGCACGGGCTGTACTTTCTGTGGTCCGAATTTCAGAACCTGAAGATGAACCAGTGACACGTGGCATGCCGTACAACTTCACTGTTCTGAACAGTCCTGTACATGTCACCTTAGGCAAATGATCATAAATCCCAATTAGTGAAGCCAATTCTGATGAAACCTATGGTGTTGGATTAAGAACATTCGAGGTTACCTCAGTGCGAAATTTCAGACACAAAGGAGCAGTAATTTCGGAGATATCACAGAAACAGTAACAGGCATTTCTGCAAAAGAAATTGGAAAACTAAGGCTTCCTGTTCCGGGAGCTTCCCTCCACTGTTTTCAGAAAAGGAGTACATTGGACAACTCCATTTGAAGAAATCTATCTTTCTATCCAATCAGATCTGAAAGATTCCAAGTTTTGAAAATCAGGGTTTCTCTGACAAACCCTAGATCAACCAGCTTCGGAAGCAGGACGGACACTTCAAATCGGTAAGATCTAATCTTTTCCTATTTGCATTTGAGGTTCTCATTTCAAAGTGATCTATCACATCAGCTTGATGATAAGCTTGGTGAAGTTAAAAACTTCCAAGCATGGAAGTATTTGATCTCTCTGAAGAAAATGAATTGGACACCTACATGAGTAGAAAGGTTCCAGTTCTAGAGGGAGATGAGCCTCAAAGCCTTACACAAGAAGAACTTGATCAAGGCCAAGAAGATCATTGTTGATTCAATCACGAATCAACTTGTACAACAAGTGTCTTCCCTAGAGACATCAAAGATGTTTGATTCCTTGATCAAGCTATTTGAAGATAAGAACATAATTCAGAAGATGGATTTGAGAAAACAGTTGAAAAATGTGAAGATCCAGAATGCATAACATCTTGAAGCGGTAGAAGAAGAAGCAAAGAATGCAGAAGTGGTGATAGCCACCTTGAATGGCCTCCCATGATCATGGGATTCATTCATGCGAGGAATGTGTGCCAAAAGGAAGTGATTACTTTCAGTTGACTCTGGGAAGAAGAAGAAGCTCGTCTCATAAGAAGAGAAGAAGAAAGATGGGAGCAAATTGAAGATCAAGCTCTCACCATTCAAAGAAGATCCCTTAAGCGATGAGGAATATGAAGAACTCAATTCTTGATGAACCTCTTATCCATCTTATCATTTGGATAAGAAATGATAATTTCATGGATGAAGAAGATGATGAAGCAGATTGATCAAGGAGTCTACCCACGAAACAAACAAAAGATAAGTATTCAATTGTCATTTACTGATATTGTTTTGTTATGCAGTTGATGTATAGATTGTTTGCATTAACGACTGTATACTACTAATATGCATGTGATGGGTAAGTAGCTCATGGTGCTATGCAACTCTCCATTGCTACTTATCTAGAATGAAACCTATTTGCTGACATATTGGATTAGTGCACAAATCTCAATGTTGTCCTGGTAGAGATGGAAGGCATCTAGAAAAGTTTCTGTGAGATATGGATGAATGTTGTATTGGCTAAATAGTTGCATGATGCATAAGAATTTGTTGTTATGCATATGTTTTATGAAATAGTTCTTACCATGCAACTGGTTCATTTGAATTGTAGGAAAGGATCTGTACAACCTCCTACAAGAAAAGAAGGATGAGACTTGTTCCGAAGAACAAGTGCTGACAATTCAAGATTCACTCCAATAAACATGAATCTGAAGCTCCCAGGGTCAGAGACACCATGACGGAAGAAAGAGCTTCAGAGAGCGGTAGATCCACCTCTAAGGATGAATACCACCATGGGTACGAAAAATAACCCAAGATGAAGAAAAGAATGCTATGAAAGAAGCTATGATCAAAGAATAACAGTTGATCATGGGGAATGATGTATACGATATGATTTCGAAACATAAAGGGAAGTACGTAGTATCTTCCATATGGATCTACAAGAACAAGTGTACAAAGCAAGGTTCGTGATTTGCCTCAGAAAGAATAGACTATGACATGACATACTCTATTGACAAGTATATATCAAGCATAGAACCACCTGTACAGAATGAAGAGGGAAGATGATACTCCACTTCAGGGGGAGTGACTACAGAAGACATCTAAGTTCGACATGGTACGACATGATGGACAACTTCCTGCTGGATCGAGACTTTACCAAGAGTAAAGTGGGTTCCAAACTTCAAGGTTGAATGTAGAAGACTAGGATATGTTGATGACCTGACAAGACGAACTCATGGAAGATGTTATGATGAAAGAACACTAGAATGATGTTTGGGATACAGTTCCCAAACCAGAAGGAAAGAGTATAGTATCCTCCAAATGGATATACAAAATAAAGTATGCAGCTGACGGAAGTATTGAGAAGTATAAAAGATTTGTTGCCAGAGGTTTCTCTCAGAAAGAGGGAATTGACTAAGAAGAGACATTTGCCCCAGTAGCACGGTATACTTCGATTAGAGCTATCATGGCACTTGCATCCATGATGAAGTGGGACTTACACCAGATGGATGTGAAAACAGCTTTTCTGAATGGTTTGATCGAAGAAAAAGTATACATAGAACAGCCACAAGGATTTGAAGTTGAAGATAGACATACTCACGTATGTAAGTTGAAGAAGGCCCTCTATGGCATGAAGCAAGCTCCCAGAGCTTGGTATGGAAGGAGAGACAATTTCCTGTCAATTATGGGCTTTACCAAGAGTAGAGTTGATCCTAACCTTTATCCCAAGGTTGTAGAAGATGAACTTGTCATCCTGTTATTATATGTGGATGACTTATTCTTGACAGGGAATGAGAAACAGATCATGGAAAGCAAGAAGAAACTAGCAGAAGAATTTGAGATGAAAGACCTTGGGTTAATGCATTATTTCATAAGTCTGGAAGTATGGCAAAGTTCAGAAGAAATCTTTCTCAACCAAGGAAAGTATGCGGTAGAGATATTGAAGAGATTCAATATGCGGTAGAGATATTGAAGAGATTCAATATGTTGGAATGCAAAGCCATGGCCACACCCATGGACTCCAACCTGAAACTGTTAGCTGATAATTCATCAGAGTAAGTGGATGCGACTCATTACAGATAGATCATTGGGTCATTGATGTACTTAACAAATACCAGACCAGACATTTGTTTTGTCGTGAACACCTTAAGTCAATATCTTGTTCAACCAAGACGGGTTCACCTAGTAGCTGCAAAACATGTGGTGAGACATCTAAAAGGGACTATAGACCTTGGTCTATACTATGATGGTAGCCATGAGTATAGATTGTATGGCTACACAGATGCAGATTGGGCTGGAAGTATCTCAGATTAAAAAAAAAAAATACATTAGGTGGATGTTATAGTCTGGGATCTGCTATGATTTCATGGTTTAGCAGAAAGCAGTCTAGTGTTGCTCTAAGCACAGCCAAAGCAGAATATTTAGTGGCTTACTCTACTAGTTGTGAAGCCATATGGCTTCAGAAGCCGATGTCAGGATTATTCAACCTACAAGTTGGACACTACCGTGATTCTATGTGATAACCAAAGTTGTGATGACAGAGAACCCTGTGTTTCGTCGTAACACATAGAAATCCAGTATTTCTACATACGAGATAAGAAGGAGATGCAGATGATGGTGATTTCGTATTTCTATACTGAAGATATAGATGATGATGCTTTCAGTATTTACATACTGGAGATACAGATGGTGATAGTTCAGTATTCACATACTGAAGATGTAGATGATGATGTGTTCAAACACTTTTGAGACAAGCTTGGTGTGGTTCGAAAAGACCTTCCCCGAAAGGGGGAGTATTGATGTTGCAGTGGGATTGTATCATCCCTGGGCACTTTCCCTAAAGTGATCCGGAGACCTCGGTCTTCGAGAATGAAGAGGGATTGTATCATCCCTGGGCACTTTCCCTAAAGTGATCCGGAGACCTCGGTCTTCGAGAATGAAGAGGGATTGTATCATCCTGGGACATATGTCCAGAAGTGATCGAGAGACCTCGGTCTTCGAGAATGAAGAGGGATTGTATCATCCTGGGACAAATGTCCAGAAGTGATCCGGTGACCTCGGTCATCGAAAATGTAACAGGATTGTATCATCCTTGAACTTCCGTTCAGAACGGATCCGGTGAACTTCGGTCATCGAGAATGTGGTAGGATTGTATCATCCTTGAACTTCGGTTCAGAACGGATCCGATGTAACTTCGGTCATCGAGAATGTGGTAGGATTGTATCATCCTTGAACTTCGGTTCAGAACGGATCCGGTGACTTCGGTACTCGAGAACGTGTGTTGATCCCGTAATTCCTAGAGGAAGGATTGTCTGAGTTCCACAACTGTGTTGATCCCGTAATTCTGAAAGGAAGGATCATTAGTAACTCCGTAAAGACCTAAATCCCGTAATTCCGAAAGGAAGGATCGTTAGCAACTCCGTAAAGACCTAAATCCCGTAATTCCGAAAGGAAGGATCGTTAGTAGCTCTGTAAAGACTTGAGCCCGTAATTCCGAAAGGAAGGATCGTCTGAGCTCCACGGATGTGTTGATCCCGTAATTCGAAGGAAGGATCGTTCGTAACTCCGTAAAGACCTAAATCCCGTAATTTCGAAAGGAAGGATCATTGGTAGCTCCGTAAAGACTTGATCCCGTAATTCCAACTAGAAGGATTGTCTGAGTTCCACAGATGTGTTGATCCCGTAATTCCAATAGGAAGGATTGTCTGAGTTCCACAAATGTGTTGATCCCGTAATTCCGAAAGGAAGGATCGTTAGCAACTCCGTAAAGACCTAAATCCCGTAATTCCGAAAGGAAGGATCGTTAGTAGCTCCGTAAAGACTTGATCCCGTAATTCCGAAAGGAAGGATCGTCTGAGCTCCACAAATGTGTTGATCCCGTAATTCCGAAAGGAAGGATCGTTAGTAACTCTGTAAAGACCTAAATCCCGTAATTCCGACAGGAAGGATCGTCTGAGTACCTCAGACATGTTGATCCCGTAATTCCGAAAGGAAGGATCATGTTGATGTTTTGATGATGATGATGTTGATGTTTTGATGATAATGATGTTTTGGTGATGATGATATTTTCATGATGATGTTTCTGATCAAAAGATCAGAGTATGATGATGATGTTGTTGCTGATCGAAAGTGCTGAAGATGATGTTGCTGATCGAAAGGTCAAAGTGCTGAAGATGATGTTGCTGATCGAAAGGTCAAAGCGCTGAAGATGATGTTGTTGATCGAAAGGTCAAAGTGCTGAAGATGATGTTGCAGATCAAAAGGTCAAAGTGCTGAAGACGTTGTTGATCGAAGCAGTCAAAGTATTAATGATGATGAAGACTAAAGATTGAAGATGAAGACTACATAATGTTGAAAAGCTTCCAATGATTTATAGATGTATTACCCTGATGATGTTGATGATGTCCTCTATCTCTCTCCTACTATTGTTGTTGTTGATGTTGTTGTAGAATACCCTTCTCGTTAAGGGGGAGTGTTGAAATATTGTAACTTCGAAGAATATTCTATATGTATCTTTTGTGGTCCCCGATGGTCCTACCGGGAGACCACTTGTATTATCTTGTACCCCGATGCTTCTAATCGGAAGAACTAATAAGAGTCATGAGGTTGTCCCCTCTAACTGTAAAGGTGGGTCATTAGCACCCCAGTGTGGTTACTTGAGCCTACATGTGTAACTCGAGCCTACATGATTAACTCGAGCCTACATGTCGAATGAGTTAATTGAAGTGAACGGATGAATATAAATAGAGGTGTAGCTCTCCTCGTTTGAGCACACACTCTCACTTGTGTAGCGCATTAGTAGAGAAGAGAAGTAGCTGGAGAAGGAGGAGGATCAGGCTTTGATCTCCTTGCTGGTTTTATCTTTTATCTTTTTGGGGACATCTATATTGAGGAAGCTTTTGCTGGGTTTTTCCCTTTAGGGTTTTCCCAGGATAAATCTTTGTGTTCCTTTTGTATGGTTGTGCTTTTCTATCTTTCAGTGATCCTGTTTATATGCTTTTGTTATGAAAATGAAATGAAATACTGATGTCTTAGTTAAGCATATGAAAAGTTAACAATACAATCCAAGTCACCAAAGGCAAGTTCTGTCACCAACTCAGAGCCGAGACACAATATAAACAGGGAAGCTTGTCCAACAAAGGTTCTAGCGGGGGAAAAGGTCCTCCATGCCATAAGTCAAGAAGTCAGTCAGGTTGAAAACTAAACTGGAAGGTAATGGATGGGTGGAGACAATGAATGATGAAGCCAACACTAGCAAGCCAAAACAATGGTGCGAATGACTACCTCTATTCTCTCCAAGGAGGGTAAAACCAATGAGTATAGATCGAAAACTTCAAAGTCAGAGTAAGGACATCAATACATAAATACAAATACATCCAAGTCCATATTATTATGACCGCCAGATCATGACACCACATGTTAATACATGTCACAAAGATGAGTATAAGAGCAATGATAACCACAACATAATATAAAAAGCTGAGTCATAATCATGCAATATAATCCATCTGAAACATCATTTGTCCAATGAGAAAGCACTGATATACATCTGGGCATCAATAACTACTCTGTAATGACTAAATGGCTACATCGGTCCTCAAATCTGAGTGTCTTGAGACTTAGTCCTGACATGGGAGAGTATAATGGTTCACTAATACAATAATGATCCGTCAAAACTACTCATCTCAACATCTCATATGTAAGATCTGGCTGAAAAAATGTACCGTGTCTGAAAAATAGAATATGGTAGCCTGGCTACTATATATGTGATAACAATTATCTCGGCACGGATTATCGAAGGAGATTCCAATCATCATCAATGAGTTTTGAGTCTGTATCGTAGTGCGGCAGTTAAATCTCACTCAGAATTGTGCCTCTCTTCCTCATGTGGGCGAATTGCCTCTTGTGGATGCTTGTGGTTGGCCGAGTGATAAGACCGAGCAGGATTCAGGCCACCTCACCCCCCCTCATTACTTTGCAATTCAGTTACAACTCAGTCAAGCATCGATTCGACTCTGAATCCATTGCCAGAGCTTCAGTCTGATTTAGGGTTTTAACTTCTCTCTGTTTGTATAAAAGCGGCTCTCTTGTTCCCATTTGCATATGGAGAATTTGCAAGAGAACTCTGCCCATTTTGTAACTGATATTTGTTTAATGGAATAAAAGTTACTTTGGAGATCTATGCGTGGGCTCTTTGTGTTCATGATTTTCATCTTGTGAGGCGATACCTTTCTTAGTCTCTTTCTTTGGTAAATACATGATCATTGCTAGCTTAGGAGGGCTATAAATCTAGCACAGTAGGGTAGCCATTTAGCGTCTTAATTTGGTTATCTATGCAATGTCTAGTGAATGTCTGAATTGAACGGGAAGTAGTTAGTTATACCATTCTTTTTCAAACGTTTATTTCATCATGCATTCTAGCACTTGATCTTGTTTGTTGTTGTTTGAGTGTGTGTTTCAGGGATCATCAAGGGAGGAAGGGTTGAAGCTCAACCATTTCTTCACACAAGAGTTTTTAATCTAACATTTTCACCATTGCAGGGTCTACAAAGCGCTTACTTCCTGTTATCCACTAATTTTGCACTTAGTGGATTTTTCGGTGAGCCGCCAGAGCATTGAACAAGTACACTTGTTCGTGATCAGAATTCAGAAGTCCGCCAGCCTTTTTCTGGGAGTCTGTTCAGAATGTTTTGTAAATACATGTTCATACCCCCTTGGGGAAATTGTAAAAAATATCCTAGCATTTAATTTTTTATAAAAGGCTCAGTGTCCCGAACTTAAGCATCAAGCCGACTAGCCCAAAGTGTTTTTTCCCTTGGTTATTATTGGTTGTCGAACAAACGACTAATAATTTTCGATTTTTTCACTCGCACCTCCAAAGCTGGGGTAGTTATCTTGGTGTTTCAGCCTTAAGAGGTTATTAGAACCTTTGTGTCAATGTTTTTCATCATGTTAGGAATTCCGATTGAGTCGTATGAACATGTACTAGGTCCCCTTAGAGTTTCGTTTGATTCCGAGAAAAAATAATTTTCTTTTTTTAAAGCCATTTTTTAATGGTTTAAATGAGAAAATTCAATATGTAAAAAATGAATGATCCAAAGTCCATTTTCAACGTGGTTGGGCTCATTTTCAAGCCTGGAGCAGCGTCTTTCCCCCAGGGGCCACTTTCACCATCAGTCGGGCAGTCGGAGCACCCCGTGGGGCAGTATTTCGCTAAAAGAGCTTCAGAATGGCATTTTAATGCTAAAATTGGACATTTTTGCACTAAAGTCCAATTTTTTTTTTAAAGTCAAAATCAAAGTCAAAAACTAATATTTTATGGTGAAAAGATGACATGGCATGTGGGCCATAAGTCTTACGACCCTCTTAAAATTACATGGCACATTAAACTTTGGTTTTAAAAATTGAAGTTGGTTAAGTTGCACGAAAGAGATGACGTGAGGGTAAGTTCTCACGCTAGCATGGTATGTGGTAGTGAGTACGATTGGGTGGACCCTCTCCACATTAGTATTATTTTAAAACCATGCCATATCATATTATTTCCAAAACAATTATTTTGCATGGCTATCGTGTTAGTTAAGAAGTGAAGGTTGACGTGAGCGATAGACTCACGCTGGTGGTGGGTTACGTCTTGCATGAAGCGTGGACCCCATATGTTACACAACACTCAAACTCTATTATCTCAAAACCATGGTACAAATAAAGTATTACATGGTATGGTTACGAGTTATCTCATAATGGTGACGTCAACCACTAAAGCTGTTCACGCTGGCAATCAGCCGTACGGACTGCATTAGATCAGGGTTGATTCGCTGGTATGGATTGAGTAGGTGGCTCGGCTCCCTGACAATCTCTAGTTTACACTTACTTCAGCTTAGTCTTCGTCTCTTTCAAAGCTCACGAAGATCTCTTTGGACTCACATGTATACACTTGGCAGCTCCATAATTCGACGGGTGATTTCTCCAAGAAAGAGTGGGGGGTGCCTTGCCAAGGTGGAGGCCACCTCCCCACTCTCCTTTATTGCAGCTCGAGTCTTTTGAAGGTAGTCGCACTCCAAGCTGGATTTGATTGGATCATGATTGGGAAGTCAATTTTGTCTATTATGTTATTGGCTCTTTTCAAATGCCGAGTCTGTTTTAAGTTTTAGGCTGCCAGTTTTTGTATAAAGAGATGTGCTTTGCATTCTCTTCAATGGAGAGTTTGGCATAGAAACTCTAGTGGAATTTGTAAGCTTCTTTTTGTTAATAAAATATTGAGACTTTGGAGGTCATTTGATGGGCTTTTAGCATTGTGTCTTCATCCTATGTGAAGTAATATCTCTTTCACCCTACCCTTGTTATGCAATTTGATTATTATGTTTATTGAAGACTAACAATCTAGTACTTAGGCTTCTAATCAAATTTACATTGAGTGTTTGTGTGTTCAGGGATTGCACCTAGTAGGAGCTCTCGGCATCTAATACCTTCACCATACAAATGTTCCATTATTCATATATTTTGTTTGCAGGGTTGCAAGCGGTTCCGAATTTTTCTTGCTTTCTCCAACAAGTTTCTAAAAAACTCTTTCTGGTTACTTGGTTACTGTCTTCTTTGTGATTTCTTCCCCATCTTCAAGACCTTGTTCTCATCACCTTCTCCCTCTCTTTCGCTGCCCTCTTTTCACCCCTGTCGCTGCCCCATTTCTACTGTTTGCTGCCCTCTCTTTTCACCCCTTTTGCTGCCCTATTTTTCACTTTTGTTGCAGCCAACTATCCCTTTTGTTGGCTGCCATCTTTTGTCATTATTTTCAACCTCTTCCTTCACTGTTTTGCAGCACTCTTTACTGTTATTCGCTCCCCCTTTTTTCCTCTTTTCCTCATTCATTTCATCCCTTTTTTTGCTCCCTTTTTGCTCCATTTTACCCTCTTCTTCTTTCCCACTTTGCATGTAAAGTTTTTGTTTGTAGATCTTAATCTTAGATTAGTTTCAAGTTTGATTTATTTTGCTAATAACTAATGGGTGTATGAGTTGTTTGGATTTTTGTTTGTTGTAGGTATTGAGAGGAGAATAAAGTGCAAAGGTGAAGCAAAGAGAGACTTGAACCTAAAACACTTGGAGATTACCCAAAGAAGAAGATAAACACATCAAGAGACCATAAGGAAGATCCAAGACCCAATGAAGATGGTGTTAAACAAGAAGATCTAAAGCTTCTCACTCTCCTTATTGTAAAAGAAGTCATAAAACTTCTTGTTCCAAGTTTTTTGCTTACTTTCAGTTCCCAAAAGGTTGTAAATCATCAAGTGTACTTGATTAAGAAAAAGGCTAAGTGGGATAAGGCCTCCCACACTCGGTGTTTTCCTTCCCCCATTTGGGGAAGAGCATTGGGTTGTTCTTTTGTTTGGTTATTAGCATGCTTAGAGTAGTTTCATTTTATGCTTAGAACACTAGTTGCTAGTTCAACTTATTTTTGCTAAGTTAGTTTCTTACTAGTCGTTGTTTATTAATCTTTTTGAGCTATCATTTGGTTTTGGTTACCAACTTTTTTGTACCATAGTTGCGTTACTCGAGGAGCCGCCGGTTGACAGACTTATTCAAAGTCTGATTCCAGTGTATCAGTTGATCCGTCTTCATGTCTAGCCAATATTGGCTAGCCAGTTTTTTATTTGAATAATTTTGACCATGGCCCCTCGGGGTTTGTAATAAAATGTGCTAGTAGGGTATCTTTGAGTGGTTCGGTCTCCTAAGGCGTAGAATCTCAAATAAGGTATTCCAGAGAGTTTTTTGCCCTTGACAATTATGCTTTGCCTATAGCCGAGTATAATTGATGAGGTTTTCTCCCGCTACCTCCAAAGCTAGAATGCCCGATGGAATGCCCGATGTTGGATTATGGGCCTTGGGGGGTTATTAGAGCCCAACTGATTGTTATAAACCTACTAGGCATTATTTAGGTAGAGCATGGTCATGTCCTAAGTCATCTGGACATATAAAAAAAATTCGAAAAAATCTTTTTCAAACGGGGAAAAAAAATAAATTTATTTTTTAATTTTTAATTATTTTTCCTAAGTTTTTTGGGTTAATTTTTCCATAAATTAAATGGAAAAAACTCATTCGTAATAAGTCGGTCATCCGGACCCCGAATTCAGTGATTGAAGGCTCTAACCTTAAGCCAAAAATCATTCTTGATCGGCCAGCCAGTCAGAGCCAACTTTCAGATCATCAATCGGACACATAATGCACTTTTTCTCAAAAAAATCAGTTTTGAGGAAAAAAAATGAATTTTTATTAAAAAATGATTATTTTGGAGAAAATTAAAACTCTCCAAATTAATCCAAATTCAGCGAAATAAAAGGCTAAATGACATCTCATTGGGCATTTATGATGTTTGGAGTTGTCATAACTCAGCTTTAGTCAGCATTAAGTGAGCAATTAATTTATATTCAGTTAGCAGACTGGTCATCTCCAGCTAAAGAATGAGATGGAGAGCACTCATTGGTCCGATGATTTGATCGAGGTAAAAACTGAAGCTTGCACCATCAGTGGCCTTCCCAGACCTAGCAGAGGCTCCAGGCAAACCTAAAAAGTGGTTAACCAACATCCCAGGCGTCTCTCCTAAAGCTCATGCCCCTCTCTCTCCTGAAGGCGCCTTCCACAGCTGTGGCCTCAATTCAGGGTTGTTTGCAGTGATCAGGGTTGGAGTGGGGGCACCTTGCCTAGGTGGAGGCCTCCCCTCACTCCCAGCTCTTCGTTTTAGGTCTGGGTTCTCTGTTAGGTGGCTAAGCCGGTTAGGTTTGGATTTTTGGTTTTAGGGTTTTAGCACTCTCTCATTGTATAAATAGAGGCTCCTTTAGCTCTATTCGAATGGATTTTTGTGTAGAGAAACTTTGTCCAAACTCTGTAATGCTTGTTGCTTTTGCAACCGTGGAATAGAATTTTAAGGCTTTGGAGGCATACATGGTTTGCTAATGTGGATGAATACTTGGCGAATGAGGTGAAATGTTTCAATTTCTTTCTTTTCTTGCGTAGGATTGGATAATAGCTCATGCTTTAGAAGGCTTCTATAAGCACGTAAGATTGATTATTTAATGTTCCAACTTAATCTTTTATGGTTTTGTTCTTATGAATTAAAAGTAGTATTGATTATTCAGATATATGATATGCTCTTTTATATTTCTATTAACCAAACATACATGATCCAATCCATTTCTTGCAAGTGTTGAGTTGAAATTGTGCAAGTTATCTCATTGAAGCGAGTAGGAGTTTGAGCTCAGGTGCATCCTCTCCTCTTGAAGCCAAGGAAACTTCCAGATTCTCAAGCTTCAAACGAATCCAAACGCCATCAAAGTACCACAAGTTTGAGTGTTTTCTTTCATCATTAATCATCTTTCAAAATTCATAAAATCTCTATTTTCTTAGGTTAGGGAACGGTTTGGGCTAAATTGAACATTCAATCACCAAGCCTTTGCCCCAGTTGGCTGCCCTGTTTGTAGTTTGCAGCCTTTTTGGCCTTTTTATTGCAGCCATTCTTTCCTATCCTTCGCTGTCCATTTTTCCCCACTTTTTTTACATTTTGGACAGCCCTCTTTCGTCCTCTTTCTTCACCTTTTGCAGCACCTTTTCGTCCTCTTTTGTGGCCATCTTTTGGGCCTTACTTCCATCCTTCTTCATCATTATTTGCATCCTTCTTTCTTCGATTTGCAGCCCTCTTTTTCCCTTAGTTTCTAGCCTTCTTTGACTTTCCTTTTGTCCTCTCTCCACCCCTCTTCCACCTCTCTTGCCTTACCTTTTTCACTCATCTTCTCTTCCTTCTTTTGGGTAAAGTTTGAGTAGTTTTTCCTATCTAGTTTGTAGATCTAATTTCAAATTAATTTTATAAACTAATATCATAACAAGTGTGTGTCTAAAGCTCTTAGTTTCAGGCAGGTGAAGGAGAGCCCAAAGGCCACAAACAAGCAAGAAGTGCAAAAGAACAAAAAGACTCTCTCCCTCTTCTTTCATCCCCTTCTTTCCATGTTCTTCCAAGAAAGCAAAGAACAAGTCACCATGATCATTGTAAAAAACTAATAAAAAGGGCTATTGGGAGCAAGTCTCCTTTCTTTTCTACTTCCCTTATTTGGGGGAAGTGTGTCTTATGTTACTTTTCATGTTTTATTAATGTAGTTTCAACTTTAAGTACTTACCTTAGTTCTTTGATTAGACTTAGTTTTCATTTCCACTAATTGCTAGTTGTTCTGAGTATAATCACTAATTGCTAGATTGATCATTGCATTTTGGTATCTTGCTATATAATTGTCAATCATAAAAAGAACCAAAATCTCTTGAATCTCACCGTAAGGTGGATCAAGAGTGCTCTCTATCGGAGAGTTTAATCAAACCATCTTCATCTTAATTGTTGTGCCTGATATTGTTTAATCAATTAATTCTTAAGACTCTTGAACTTGCAGAAACACAAGTCAAGAGCACTCTCTATCGAAGAGCATTTTTAGCATTGCATCATCCTTGCATTAGTCTCATCTAGATTAGATAAGACTCTTGAACCTTCGTCATAAGACAAGGTCAAGAGCGCTCTCTGTCGGAGAGTCTAATTAATTAACTTAATAAAACCTTCAACACACACACCCCTTTTAATTAATTAACTTCATTGATCATCCTTCACCTAGTATGCTCTGCTGACTTTCGGGTTGGGCTCGTACTCAGAATGGTGAACGGACTTGTTAAATTCGCACAAGAGTAACTTAATTAAAACTTTTACCCCATAACCAACGCACCGGCGTTTTTTTGATTAAATACTGAGGCAAGTGGGCAAATTCCAAGTGTGGGCACCGAGCAACCCAATCTGGGCACAATTAGTTAAGTTATTGAACACTTAGCTATGATCCCAGATAGGTCCGTCATGTCTTCGAACAGAGCCACTGAAAATATTTCCGGCTAGGATATCCAGACACTTTAAACAAGATCACCGCTAAAATCTTTAAAAAACCTACCAAGAGCACTCACACAATCTAATACTCACTAGCTTAATTCCTAGACTTCTATTTTGTTCACGCATTTTATTGACTCCATAAGGCACTGGTCCTTTGTTATATCTGAATAATTTTCTATCTTGATCAACTATCTATGGTTCATTTCAATTCTTATATATGAATGCTTAGTCTGGAAGATTTGCTTATCTGTGTAATCTCTTGTTAGCAACGTGGATTGCTTCTGGTTAATCATCATTCGCTTAATAAACAAACACTCCTAATTACATTAAACTCCTAAACAACACCCATCCGCATCCGCAACCTAAAAACACTTTAACAACCTTAAGAGCCTTAGTAAACTCTTTTGTAAGGACTACCCCCCTTGGCTTCGTTAGGAGTTAGCCTAAACGGAGGAGCTAGGAGTAAGTGACAGTACCTAGCTATGTGCTTGCCCTCAAGGTCACACCTCTCCCACTTTCTCAAGTGAGGAGACAGCTTTCAATTGATTTCTGCTGCTGGTGTGCAATCGGCGAACAACAGTTTCCACATTTACAATCTACTTGTTTTTTAAAAAGAAACCAAAGTCTCTTGAACTTGCTATAACCCAAGTCAAGAGCACTCTATGTCGGAGAGCATAGTTACATTGCATTTTCCTTGCATTAGGCATATAGATTAGCCAAAGTCTCTTGAACTTCTGTCATAAGACAAAATCAAGAGCACTCTCTGGCGGAGAAGTTCATTTGTGTGCTCATAATTAATAAAAATACTTCTAACTCACATTTCCCCACTAAAATTTACCTCATTGCTTTCCGCCACCAAGTATGCTCCGCTGACCCTAAAAAATTGGATTCGTACTCAGGACGGTGGTTGGATTTGTTAATCAGACATGTGAAAACATTAATAAAACTTTCACCCCATAACCAACGAACCGGCGTTGTCGATAAATACTGAGGTAGTGGGAAAATTCTTGCTAGTGACGCTGGAACAAACCGTTGTCTCAGAGTTCGATCAGGTTGCATAAGTTCCTTCGACACCTAGCCTGGAATACTGGACGGTCCGACATGTCATTGAGAGGAGCCATTGAAGGTATATCTTCCTGTTGATACCTTGTGTTCTTAGCCATAATAATCAAGATCACTAAAACTTTATAAAATTTACAAAGAACACTTGCAAAATGATCTCACAAACATACTGAATGCTTGTATCTTTGCATCCCAAGCACTACAATCTTGACTCCGTTACCCATTGGATAACGCACTGGTCTTGTGCTCATTTCATTTATATATCTGAAGTGCATATTTTATTTCATTATGGATTCCTTTGCTTAAATCAATCAGTTGTATTTGAATTATTGCAAGTATACCTTTGTGCTATTTAAATTTTAAATCTGTGATCTTTTCACCATAATAAACTCCTAAACAACACCCATCCACATCACCATACACCAAAAACACTTAAAATATATTGAGCCATAGAAACTCTTTGTTACGGACTACCCCCTTGGCTTTGTTAAGAGTTAGCCTAAACGGAGGAGCTAGGAGTAGGTGACAGTACCTAGCTCTGTGCTTGCCCCAAAGGCCACATCTCTCCCACTTTCTCAAGTGAGGAGACAACTTTCATTGGATTCTGCTGCTAGTGTGCATTCGGTGGACAACACTTCCAACTCAAAAAACACGGCTAAAAGGGGCTCTTTCTTATCCTTCATACATCAAATCAAAATTTAAAACTTTTTCTTTGGTTATAAGATCCACCTTTACTTCTTCTTTTCCGCCTTCTATTGCCTCTTTTTCTACACCATTTTCACCTTTCTTGCTTCTCTTTTCTCCCTCATTGTTTTACCTTTTTTTTCACCTTCTTGTCGCTTGCTTTTTTTTCACCTTTTTAGCCAACTTTCTTCACTCTTCGTTGCCCTCTTTTCTTCAATTTTTTTCAGCATTCTTTCAATTTTGCCCTTTGTTGGATGCCCCGTTTCTTCATATTTTTCAGCATTTTTTCACTCTTTGATGCATGTAATTTTTTCCTAGTTTTATTTCAAAAAAAACTAAAAATTTGCATTTAAAAAGAGTAATTTTGTACTCAGAATAATTTCATTCTTCTTTGGCATATAGGTTAGTTTGGTTTATAAACAAATAATGGGTGCATAAGTTTTTGAATTTCTTATGCAGGTACCGAAGAGGGAGTGAACTAAGAAAACAAGACTTGAAGAAATTTAAGAAAACTAAAAAATCAAGAAGACAAACTCAAAAAACACATCATTTTTAAAAGCCATTAAGGCTTGTCCATTTCTTTAGTTTTCAAGATTTCTTTTTCAAGGGTTAAAATCCCTTTCATTGTATCTCATTAATAAAAAGGCTAGTGGGTTCAAGCCTCCCACGTCCTACTTCCCCTATTTGGGGGAAGTGTCTCTTGTGGCGTTTGTTTATTTTTGCTTAGCTTAGTTTGCTTCATTAGACTTAGTTTTTACTTTCACTAATTGCTAGATTAAATTTCATCACTTGCATGCTATCTCTTTCATGTTTATCTTGCTCTTTGATCATTAAATCATAAAAAGAACCTAAAGTCTCTTGAACTTGCCATAAGACAAAGTCAAGAGCACTCTCTGTCGGAGAGCATTGTTGCATTGCATTCGCATTGTAGATTAGATAAGATTCTTGAATCTCACCATAAGGTGGATCAAGAGCACTCTCTGTCGGAGATCTTTGTGTGCTAATAAAATTTGTAACTCACAGTCTCCCATAAAATTGGAACTTACTATTCTACAGTGTGTATGCTCTACCCATTCGAGATACCCAGAAGCACTGTAACTTGCTAATTCACACATCTAATTCCAATTACAACCATAATAAAATTTACCACCCCATAATTAACGATCTAGCGTTGAACACGATAATATCCTAAGTGGGAAAATTCTTACTGTGGGCACTGGGTAGCCCTCCTCGTTTGCAGTGGTTGAAAAGTTATCGAACGCCTCGCTGCAAACTGGACTGTCGAACATGTCTTCGAACTGAACCACTTGGAATATTCTTCCGGTTAGATTTCCAGTACCTTGCGTACCGGTTGGAAATTCCCCTCGCCTAATAAACAAGATCATTTTAAAATACACAATAAAATTGACCAAGAGCATTTGCAAAACGATCTCACGAATATCATCAAGACTTATATCTCAGCATTCCGAGCACTATTTGACTCCATTTTCAGCACTGGTCTTTTAATTCTTGCACATTATCTGATTCGAACCATTTCTCCTTTTTATTATAAATCTCTCATGTTGTGAATGCTTTAATTTCAAGTCTTCTTATGAAAATTATCTTGTTTTTTGCAAAATGCAACTTGGATTACTTAATTAATTATTGTGTATCTCAGAAAAACTCCTAAACAACACTAAATAACATCTTCCACCGAAAAACATTTTAACAACAAGAGCCTTAGACAACTCTTTTTTAGGGACTACCCCCCTTGGCTTCGTTAGGAGTTAGCCTAAACGAAGTAGTTGGGATCAGGTGACAGCACCTGGCTCTTTGCTTGCCCCCAAAGCCAGACCTTTCCCACTTGGGAAACAGCAATCCAAAAGATTTCTGCTGACGGTGTGCATTTGGCAGACAACAAGTTCAATGCAGTCAAACTCCAGCTATTTGGTGGTTGCACCCCTCCTTGAGGAAACTCGCTAGTGTTGCATAGCTCTCTTTCTTTTTGTATAAATAGGGGTCTCTTCTCCCTCTTCAAGGGTGGATGATTTTGCAGAGGGCCTCTGCCCATATGATTGTAACTGCTTATCTTTCTTATGAATAAAATTGAGTCTTTGGAGGACAATTTGAGGGTGCAAGAACTTCCATGGTGAATATTTGGCTTATAATCGAGGTGATATTTATGTAGCTCCTTTACTGTTTATGCATGCTATGTTATCTAGCTTAGAAGATTATGTTCTCATCCATAGAGTAGGCATTTGAATTTTCAACTTGCTTGCTTATGTGTAGTTATATAAGATTTAAGAGTTGCATGTTGTATTCAGTTATACTTATGCACTTTTGTTCTTGTTTAATTTACCATACTAGATCTAATCACTTGCTTGAAGGGTTTTTGCAGCTTTGTAGATCACCAAACATGAAGTGAAGATCGGAGCTCAGTTGCATCTTATCTTTCTTCACCATATTTTTCTAATGTTTCTTGTCTCACAAGTTCCCTCCGTTTTCAAATTTGTTCAAGCTTGGGCTTGAAACCCTCTTTCTTCATCCTCAAACTTCAAAAATATTTATTTTCGGTTACCTTTTTCCTTTTTCTTTTTTGCTTCATAACAAGTAAATCTAAATTTTCAAGCTTATCATTCTATCTCTTGTTATATAGCTCTAAGAAGTTTTTAAAGTTTGTTTATCAAAATCTTAGATCTAGCCTTGTTTAGTTTTAGTACTTGAAGTAGCATATTATTCTATTCATTTGCAAGTACTAGATCTTAAATTTTTATGCATATTTGGCTAACATGCAAACTTTTTTTTGAGTTTTTTGATGGCTGGTTTTTGTACTCATCTTTCAGGAAAGAAGGGTTTTGGAGGCGCATGCAAAGACTTGAACCATAAAAAAGGGCTCCTTCCAACCCCCTCTCCTACTCTCCCATTTCTTCTTTACCCGTTCTTCTAAAATATTGGAAACTTTGTTGATCCTAACTTCAAAGGACAAAAGATATTCCTCGGAAGAAAAAAGGACATTGTAAGTAAGTTAATAAAGAGCAAGTAGGATAAAGGCTCCACACCCCACTTCCACCATTTGGGGGAAGCCTGTATCATTCTTTGTCTTTGCTTTCACAGTAATTGCTTAGAGTAGAAAGGTTAGTCTTTTTTGCTTTCATAAAACTTTGCTAGTATAGTTTTACTTCAATCTTTTTTGCTTTTATTAAATATTTTTAAAAAAGAAAGAAAAGAATCCAAAGTCTCTTGAATCTCACTAAAAAGTGGATCAAGAGCACTCTCTATCGGAGAGGCTTTACTTTGTTGTCTTAGATTAGTTTTACTATTTTTTATTAATTTGCTTAAAGAAAAGAACACAAAATCTCTTGAATCTCACTGAAAGGTGGATCAAGAGTGCTCTCTGTCGAAGAGTTCATTGCTTAGTTTATCTATTTTTAAGTTTAGCATCTTTTTTCCTTGTTTTCATAAATCTCTTGAATCTCGCCATAAGGCGGATCAAGAGTGCTCTTTGTCGGAGGGTTGTTACGATGGCTCTTATTCACCCTTAATAAAATCGGAATAAACGAATTTTACTACACTGTGTATGCTCTACCTGGTTGGGATACCTAGAAGCAATTGTAGACTATTTAAGTCCTCACATTCTAATCCAAGTCACATTAATCAAAATTACGACCCTCGAATATTACGGAAATCTGGTGTATCAAATCTGAGAAGTAGTGGGGAAAGTCTTCAGGGAAAGCGGGAACTACTGAAAGCGACCGTGGGGTCCAACTAGGCTACATCCTTGTTGGTGTAGTATTGAACATCCCCCCACGACTCCATCTCGCCCACATTTTCCCGTGCGGAGCCACTCTTCGAAGAATCCAGACATATCTCCCGTACCGCAAGGTATATATTGGAGATTCACTTCTCGTTTAATAATCAACTCACCCTTAAAATTTACAGTAAATTTACCCAGTGCACTTGCAAAACATTTTCAAGCACTCCATCTGGCACTGCTCCTGTCAATTTATCTACCTAAAGCATTGTTTTTTATCTATTGTTCATATCATGAATACTTTACTTTAATTGTGCAATTGTCAAATGGTTGTTTGTTTCTAATTTTACTTGCGAGTGCTCGCTTGGTTCTGTTTATTGTAAGTCTTTATCAAAAACTCCTAAAAAACACCCATCCACATCACAGACCTAAATATCTTTAAAACTTTTGAGCCTTCAAAACTCTTTGTAGGGACTACCCCCCTTGGCTTCATTAGGAGTTTGCCTAAACGGAGGAGTCAAGATCAGGTGACAGCACCTGACTCTTTGCTTTCCCCCAAGGCCGCACCTCTCCCTCCTCAGCAGACAGCTATTCGAAAGATTTTTGTTGACGTTGTGCACATCGGTGGGCAACACGCAACACCATCAACAACAAATAATCCAGCACTCCAGCTTTTTGCTTCCTCTCCAGGTGTAACATGTTTCTGCGCACATGGAAGCAAGAAATACCAGAGCAACATGTATGGGAAGAATATATGCAAACAAATAAACTGATAGAATTAATGCTGGAAACAAAATGTTGAAAAGCAAATTTTACTCTAATCAATTTAAATACAGAAATTAACTATTGCTCAAACTAAACTCAGTAACTAGAATACTCATAAGACTCATGACACATGCAACACTCGGAAAAAGAAAGGCTCAACTGCTACTCAGAGAGCTTATTCAATCCTTCCTACTCAAACAGATGGTGAAAAGATGATATGCTAAGTCATGCTCGGGACATAGTCCCTTAAATAAATATGATTTACAGGAATTTTGAATCTGCGACCATCTTTAGTAGATAAAAAATACATGTTACCTTCAAATCGTTCTATTGTAAATGGTTCCATCCAAAGATTTCCTGATTTTCTGGAGATATAATTAAAGTAACAATTCTCAACAACGACCTTATCACCATAGGAATACCTACGTCAGTTAATAGATGATGGCACAACTTGAATATCACCGGTAGGTATTATGGAGGCATCATTGTTGCCTTGGGTACAGGGAAATGGCATTGTTCTACTTCTTTCAGGTATAACATTGAAACATGGAGGACCCCTGTCTATTGGAGTGGCAATTCTTCCAACCAAATCTCTCTTACTTCTCTTCTTGAATCGTTGGACTCACTCTTAACCTCCACTGGGTTTGTTGATATTACTTGCTTAATTGTTTCCCCCACTGTCCAAAAATCTCGAAATACTTCGTCAATATCATCTGTAAGGGGAGAAATGGTGTCAGAATGATCGACTTGTTTACCAGAACCTTCTCCATGGGGCATAGGTTTCGGAAGGCTTTAGACAAGTTTCTTTCTACCTCATCTTCCAAGGATGCCAATTGTATAGTAGGAATGTGAGATGTATCATTACTTTCTTCCATAGGTCTCTCTGGAGGTAACAAGAAGTTTGGAAAATGTGAAGCAAATGGGTAGCAAAAGTTACTCAGGTTTGCTCCTTAGTCTGGTGGCTCAGGTTGATTAACCAATTCATTTTGAGTACCAGTAGAAGGAAGTACAACTTGGTTTCACTTTCAACTGCATGTGAGTAACTATTATCTTGAAAAATAAACAACTTGTTCAGAGAAAATTCCTCACCGAAGACATCGTTAATCAAAACATCTTCTTCCCAACTTCGATTAGTAAGCTCTGTCATTTCCCGTCTTAAGTTATCTCTCAGATTTTGCCTAATTTCTTGGATAGGGAGATAAGTTCTTCTTGTTAGAGAATTTGGCACACCATCTCTTGCGGTGGAAGCTTCACTATTCAAGGTTGATTCAGGGGCTTCTATAGATAATTGGGATAAATGATTAGGGGTATCAGAAAAATGTTCAGAATTATTGCACATGATTTCCCCTATCAGTTCCTGATGGATAAGCTCCTGCCTAAACCTGACATCACTTTCATCTTCAAAATCAAAACTACCTACTCCCATAAAGAAAACAGGTGGATAATCCTCATCATGTCTTACCATGTTTATTCTTTCAACACTCAAGGTACCCTCACCGTAATTATTTTCAATCTGTTGCCCACCTATTTCGACTAGGTGGCAACTCCATGTACATGAAGATGTACATAGTTGTACAAATTGTACCTTGGAAAAATCTGAGGATTTTTTCACTTCTGCAGGGCAATTGCCCCTTTGTAAAACGAAATGTCCGCTCCCCTGCGTGGGAAAATTAATGTAATTATATGTGCTAGCGTGGGTCATATGATATGGATGCCACACCATGGAACTGGTTGTTAGGGAAGTCCCCTCATCGAGTGTTTTTTCCCTTTCCAATTAATCTTGTTGAGTAAACGATTTTAATTGGTTTGGTTTTTCACTCAAAATCCTCCAAAGTGGTGACGGGTGTTCTAACAGTCAAGTCCATGGGGTGGCTAAGGGTTCAAAATGTTATTCGTGACCATGCTAGACATTTATATAGAGTCTTGCGGAGTTTCGTTATGTTGTTGTATTTTTATTATTTTTTCCTAGTTAATTAATTTCACCCCTTGGTGGTTAATTAACTCAATTTTGATGTAATGGTGTAATTGCTCAAGCACTGGCACTTTGTAATAGGGGCTATGAATGCAAGGTAAATTGCTATGAAACCCCCTAAGCCACTGCTTCAAGTCCCATGTCATTCAGACAAGAGGTTGAAGAGATAGACCAATTTTGGTCAAGCAAGGTCTATTTTTCCTAGGGAATTAATTAATTTCCCTAAGTCAAAAATTCATATTATTTGATTTTGAAGGAAAAAATCAAATAATGCCATGGTAATTTGGTTTGGGGGTTGTTAAGCCTAGGAAAATTTATTTAAAATTTTTCCACCCCCCCATGGCCAGGACATAATTTTTCAAGCTTATTTTTAATTTTTCCTAAGTCAAAATTGGAAAATTTAAAAATTAAGTTAAAAAATTAAATCTAAGGTGAATTAAAATGTTTAGCCTAAGTCTAAAGGCTAGATATCTATTTTGGAGCAAATGCCTAAAGTCAAAGCCAAGTTTAGTGGTTTGAACCCTCACTAAAGTGGAGCGCCCAAGTTAAGAGGGCATACAAGGTAGGCGCATGCATTAAAACCCCCACATTTGGAGAGGCGCTATTATGGAGGAAGGACGTCATATCTAGAGGAGGCACCAACATTAGAGGAGGGCGCCTACCTTGGGCCCACACTATAAACCCTAAAAGCAGATCTAAGGGAGGATCTTGGTCAAAACCCTAGATCTAAAGGTGTAGAGGCATTACGACATGGATCAAGCACTCAAACCATTGATTAAAAAGCAATCTAAGGGTGTAGATTGGTTGAGAGTGGTAAAAAGTCAAATACCTAGATCTAGTGGTGGAGATCTAATCTAGATCTAGATCTAATCTTGGCCGTTGATCTTCAAGGGGTTGGGGTCTTCCTCAACTATATAATGAGGGTCTCACTCCCTCATTTGACAACTTCATTCATGCTATTGTTATGCTGCCGGAATCTTTCCCCATTCTCTTCTCATATTCTCTCAAGCATTTGGCCCAAGCCTCTTGCTACTTTGTATTGAATCTTGCCCTAGTTGGACCATAATAGAAGGAAGCTTTGGAGGAATATTGTGCCATCATTTTCTCATTTCATGCTTGGATTAGTGAGGTAACCTTGTAAAATTTTCAATTATTGTTGCTCTTGTTTAGCTTGGAAGCTCTCCACAAAGTATTTTGTGGAGAGACTTGTAGGTAGAAGTATTTCTATCTTCATTTGTGAGTAGATTAGTAAGATTCTACAAAGTATTTTGTAGGATTTATTATTGTGCTCATCTCTTGGCTTTCTGGTTGCAGCTTTAATAGTTTATTTGCAGGGATCCAAAGCTAAGAAAGGATCCTCCAAGGGTTTCGTTTTTTTTTTAATTTTCAATTCGGCCATTTTTCTTTTCCTATCTTGAAACTGGGTTTTATTCACTATATAGTGAATATAACCCTTGTTTTAGGGCCCTCATCCATTATATATTAGTATAGGCTTATAAATCTGCTGTTTATATGTTGTTTTCACCCGGAAAACATTCATTTTCAGCCACTAAAATTTATGTTTTTCCATTTTTTAAAGTTCAGATTTTTCTGTAAAATTTTTGGGTTGTACACTAAATTGTTCTATTTCAGTTTTCTGCAGTAATTTCCAGCAAGTAAGTTGCTGATTTTTTTGCAGGTTTTGTGCACAGAAAGAGGGGGTTATGCTGCCCTAAATTGCCCAGAAAAAACAAACAAAAATTTGGTCCAAAAGAGGCCCTAAACTACACTTCTTCTCTCTCTTCTATTACATTGTAAACCCCAATGAGAAGTTCTCTTTGGGGTATTTCTCTGCTGTAAATTTGTATAAGTAGTTGCTTAGAGTTAGTTTTATTTGCAAGTTATTTTTCTGTTTACCCACCTAT